>SZVJ01000029.1:0-133855 GCA_029467805.1 Pleurotus eryngii var. eryngii | reverse complement strand
GAAACCCTAAAAAAAAAAACAAAAACCCTAACCCTAACCCTCTAACCGCTTAACCCTGAACCACTAACCCAACCCTAACCCGAACCCTAAACCCATAACCCTTAACCCATGAACGCGTACGCCCTACACCTCATAACCCACACCCTTAAACCCTAACACCCTCTTAACCCTAACCCTAACCCTAAAACCGACGTCTGGCGGGTAACATAAAGAATGGTTGGAAGAAAGCGGGGAAGAGCGGCTCATATAAGCGAAAAAAGGAGGGGCCAGAGTTTGAGAAGGAGATGTCTAATGGTCTAAAGGGTCTGAATGAAAAGGGAGTACAGACATTCGCGTATGAAGAGGGATAAGGGCAAAGGGAGTAGGCAAAGTGCGAAATACAGCAGAAATAAAAAGGGTAACCCTCCTGCACCCAAGAAAAAAAGCTCGTACACGGGGTCCTGTGGAGGAAGAGGACGTTGAAATGGAGGAGGACGAGTTAGAAGATGAAAGTATACTTCTCATGGTTCAGAAACATTTGGTCTAGCGTCCATACTACGACGAAGAGGCGAGACTAAATAGTTAGAGCTGGCGTTACGATTTTGATATAAATGTGAACTTTGTCAGCCTCAACTTTCGGTTCGCTGACTTGACCTGCTTTGACCTGCATTTGACATGCATTGACATGCATAGCTCACGCCAACTTGTTTCAAAACCATCTCAGGAATGTTTATAATGACCCATGCACCATCCGCACACAGTGGTTTGTAGACAGTTGCCCTGACAACAATTAACTTTGAATTCCACTCAGTTCGAGTGGATGATTTTGACCTGCTTTGACCTGCATTTGACATGCAGTGACCTGCATAGCTGTCATGCAACTTGTTCAAACCATCTCATGCATGTTTATATGACCCATACACACCGCACACCGTGTTTGTAGGCAGTTGTAGTCACTTTTGAATTTTCACTCAGCTTTCGGTGATTTTTGACCTGCCTTTGACCTTGCATTTGACATGCATTGACCTGCATAGACACTCATAGCAACTTGTTTCAGCAAACCACATCAGGGGCATGTTTATATGACTCATACACACTTGCACACAGTGTTTGTAGACAGTTGCCAATAACTTTTGAATTTCACTCAGTTTCGCTTGACTTTGACCTGCAGTGCAGGTGCATTGTTCTACGAAAGAAAGAACAAGTACATCCTATAGACTTGTTTACAAGTACAAGATTTGATGTTGCACTTGTTTTCTAACATACTGTTGATAGAACACAGACGTAATAACTGTTCAAAATATAAGACAAGAACCCTGCCGTTGTGAACGGTGTGTTTTGATGTTGCTACATTGTTTTCTAAATATAGTCTATCTGTTGTTAGAACACGGCATAAAAGCTTTCAACCTGAGTCTTAAAGATTATTGTAATCTTTGCAATGTCTATCTCTCTTCTTCTCAACTTGGAGGCGTCGAGGAATCTATTCACAAAATGCCAGGCAAGATAATGACGACTATCTCTGATGTACGTGCATTCTTTGATTCTTTTCTCAACGCAACCTCAATATCTATAGTGCACTGCATGGGAGATGCTTCTTCTACGCAAGTCTGGCAGGTTGGTGCCACTTTATGGGGTCTTAATGACTTACTGAACAGCCCATTCGGGCCTCCAGTAATACCCAGGGTGACGGGAGAAGATACTTTTAAGCAACATGACAGACTCATGGCTTGAGCATGTAAGCACATTAGAATCTCAGACTTGCACGTAATTGATTATTGTAGCAAGTGGACAATCACCTGGAGGTGCTCACGCAGTGTATGGCCACCGAATTTCCGGATGACACCAATAAGATCCACGACATGGCCACATCTATGCGAGACACTTTAATCTCTGCTTACTGTGTTGAATCAGCGGAGGTCCCGGAGTCAGAGGACGAAGTTAGAGCGGAGGTTGCGGATGAGAAGATCCAAGAGGAACTAGTAAGCATAATATTCCTTTCGGATAAATGCTCTGACATGCCTGGGACCCAGATCTTGGAGTCAGAAGATGAGGTTCAAGCAGAAATGTCACGGTTTGATAGCCCGTCTTCTTCAGATAGAATGGAGGAAGATGTAAGGATACTATTTGCTCTTCAAGGCTTAAGATTTTGACTGTTTTTCTTTAGGAGCCAAGTTTCGTATTGCCCTTTTCATCGGTATGAAATTTATAGGCTATTTTGCGCTGATTCTCAGAGGATATTATAGGCTATCTGCGGTCCTTCAACCCAAGATGAAGACAACTTTCTGAGCACTTTTCAACGCCAAGCCATATCGTTGACTGATGCACAGCAGGACAAACACAGCGCGTCAGCATCGGACAGTGACATGGACTACAGTCAGGTCGAGCACTACAGTCAAGATATGGATGCTCCTCCATGTGCCACAACCAATCACAGAGTCTCGCTGGATCCCTCTAGGACGTTCTCATAATACCAAGTTCTCCTGTTTCGCCCCCAACTTTCTGTTCCCCTTCGATTTCGCAACAATCTCCTGGCAAGTCGAGCGCAGGCTCTTCAAGAGTGTCTACGGTTTCTGGTCCTCTGCCTACCTGGGAGCATTGAGGAGTATCCGACGGGATCCTTATGACGAGGCCATCTTTCCTACACTATGGCTGGCCAAGCATTACGGGCAGGTGCATGGGCTACAGCCGCGGAAGAAGATCAAGCTATTCCTTTCTCGCTTGTTTACATTGAACAAGGAATTAAAGGCAAGGGCGCAACAGCTTGCAGAGGTGTTCAACCATTGGAGATTTATTGCCTGTTGGGCTGACACCAACTGTCTGCGACTTCCAACTAAGGAACAGGAGAAAGAATTGCTGCGAAAGGGGGCAGGAAGTCCTTCTCACATGTGTTGACGAATTTTTAGAGAATTACATGCATTCGAGAATTGCTCACTACACAAAGCTTGCAAGCGATGCATTGGAGGAGGCATATGCCTCTCTGAAACCAGACTTGAAGAAGAAGATACAAAAATTGGTGCAACGAGATGTGCTTGTATGGGTGCTGATGTCAAAGATGAAAGTAGCACTATCGTACACACAAGATGTATGGGTCTCAACCATTGTAGTTGTTGTAATATATGATTGGCTTAAATGATGTTAAGCACATTTCACATTGTTTGTAGACTGTTGAAATCACTTTTGGATTCCACTCACCCCGCTGACTTTAACCTGCATTTGACATGCATTGACCTGCATAGCTCATGCAACTTGTTCAAAACCATCTCAGGCATGTTTATATGACCCATACACACCGCACACAGTGTTTGTAGGCAGTTGCACTCACTTTTGAATTTCACTCAGTTCGGTGATTTTGACCTGCTTTGACCTGCATTTGACATGCATTGACATGCATAGCTCATGCAACTTGCTCAAACCATCTCAGGCATGTTTATATGACCCATGCACACTGTGCACAGTGTTTGTAGGCAGTTGCAATCACTTTTGAATTCCACTCAGTTCGGTGACTTTGACCTGCTTTGACATGCATTTGACATGCATTGACATGCATAGCTCATGCAACTTGCTCAAACCACATCAGGCATGTTTATATGACCCATACACACCGCACACAGTGTTTGTAGGCAGTTGTAGTCAAGTTTGAAGTTCACCCACAAATTGTTACTGTCACATGTCACACTTTGCTCGCTATGGGTGCTCAACCTGTAGCTTCAGAAATATTCCGCGGAATTGTCCTAAAATTGATTTTGAGCATATTGCCTATGTACTCTAGAGGACTGTCTATTCAGATTATACGAAATATGTGTTCTAATATTGCCATTTATCGCTACTTTGGTTAGGTTAATTGTGTCTGAGTGATCAAGAGCGTGAGTAAGGGTGAGTAGCAAAGCGAACGGGATGCTCACCGACGTGGTAGCCGATCGCGCATTCAGCGGGCGTCGACACACCTCTGTATGCCGTGCTCTGACTCTCGTCTCGATTTTCCCTCGTTCCCGACTCCGCCGCTCTCTCCTACGTGCGTCGTCTCGTGTCTACTCCACGTGTGCCGCGTCGTCTCGAGGGCAAGCCCCTTCCTTCCGTCGTGACATCTCCTGCGAACAAGGGCATCATGCCTTTGTGTCGTCCCCTCTCTCTCTCTGGACGTTTGCCGCCGCAAACGCGCTGCCGCCCACCTCTCACTGTCCCCCGCGTTCGTAGGCCATTGAGTCGACGTCTCCCCGTGTCTGCGTAAGTCGTCCTGCCACCCCCGCCATGTCGTGCACGAGCCCGATGTTCTCTGTCCAGTCTCATCTCGGCTTCTATGGGTTTTCGTGGGGAGTTTCTCATCTGTGCCATGCTGTGGGCGCAAGCGAAAAGGGAGGTTAGCGATGCTGGGGTCGTGCGCAAGAGGGGGAAAGTCCTGGCGGTTGGAGATGCGCAGGGATATGGAGACGAAGAGAAGGCGCCGTAGCAACCGTCCTGGGTCATCCCATGTTAGTAAGTCGTCCCGCCTCGTGGAGAGTGCGGGAGCTTACCTTACAAAGCTTTTCCCGAATCGTGGAGTCCTCGCCCGCCCTCTCGAATGCCCCATCGCTGAGGGAGCATGTATTCATTGTCGGACAATGCCGTATCTCTGAACGAGCCAGCGCCGGCGTTATCGTCGTGCTGACAGCTGGAGGGGGTGCTCTAGCAGCGCTCTTGGCGGCGGTAGACGATCAAGGGCGGGGCTAAGCCGCATTATTGGCGCTCGAACTAGCGCCACGTGCGTGATCGAACTCCGCCCTATTCCGTTGGCACTCACCACACTCTCTGATGCTTACCACGACGGCAGCGAGGACGACAAGGACATCGACGACTGTTGGGAAGGCTACAGCACCTCCATTTACTCCAATCTTCCTCCTCTGTATCTCCTTGAGCAAGAGGGCTGTGGCGTGTAACGACTAACAGAAAAGGTGCTGGTATCCAATTCCGCGCGTTCTCAAGTCGAACGAGGCGGCGAATGGGGGTCCAGAGTGTGTCGGGTGAAGGAGAGAAGGAGTGAATATGAGGAGATATCTGTCAGGTGAGTCTCCATGCCATTGGGAAGGCCATCTCGTTCATGTAGCCTGTAGTAGACGCGCGCGACGGCTGCAGGACCGCGAACGATAGCCCAGGCTGATGCCGCCATCATCGAGCTCCGTCAGGCGTGATCGAACGACCCACATCCCCCAGCCTCGCGCAAGGCGCGATCCATCCACGACTGGTGCATCCAGAGCCCTCGCCCCACCCATTGTCTTCACACTTGCAACCGTGTTACATCCCCCTTGGTGCCCTCGCCCACAGTGGTGATTCGCAGAGGAAGCTCGAGGGGGAATCATACGCGAGCATATATAGAGGTCAAACGCGATATTGGTGACATGCGGGTGTCGTCTAGCGGGCGTACAGTCAGAGGACGAGGGTAGAACGGGAGGGCTGTGGGGCACAGGGCACGAGGCTACGGCGGGTAGCCCAATTCCGGTATGTCGTTGGATATTCAGGCGCATATACACACTTACACGCGGCAGATGAGGCTGGTTGCGACGCCGCTGTCTCGCTGATGCGCGCCCTCCTTCGCCGAGATGACCGTAACCGCCCCCTCGCTGGGGGGGCCCCTATCTCCCATCGCTCCCTCTTGCTGCCTCCTTTCCCCGTAATCCCCAAAACTTGCCCCCAACCTTGGGGGCCCCTGTCTCCTTCGACCGAGATGACCGCAACCACTCCCTCGCCGGGGGGGCCCCTATCTCCCCTCCATCCCATTCTCGCTCCTCCGCTATCTCCTATGTCCATTCCCCTCATGTGGGGGCCCCTATCTCGCCACCCATTCTCCCTTCGTTGCCATTCCCTATCTCCCCTCAGGTGCGATGCCCATAACCACCCTCTCGCTGGGGGAGCCCCTATGCTCCTATGCTCCCTTTGCCCCCATTCGCTGCGATCACTGCACATGGCATCCTTCAGTGTGGTCCCCTGAGCCTGCGCATGCCAGTATTGCACATCTTGCGTCCCTGCTACATCTCTGCTGAGTACGGAGCTTTAACGCTAGTAGTTGGTACCCAATGGTAAGTCTGACTAACTTTGCATCACCTAACCTAACCAACTGAGACAGTCGCTCGTAAACGAGCTCCACATATAATATACCAAAACCTGAAACCTCAACCCCCTAATAACCTAGTACCATAAGGCCCTAATCTGTTGGCCTTTGTTTGATGGTAAGTCAGTGTTTGGAATGCAATGCTTAGTCTGTAACTTTGCACACTCACCTAACCTAACTACTAAGAGTTGCTTGTAAACGAGCTCCTAAGTACAATATACTAGAACCCAAAGCCTCAACCTCCTAAGTATCTAAGTCCCTAAAGGCCCTAATTCATGTGGTACATTTGATTTCAAGTCTGAGAGTGAGATTAAATGGATGATTGGGGGTGGAATTGTGTTAGAGCCCCCATTCACGAGCTCTAATACTTCAAGTTTATGCCTCTTAACTCTCAATCTAAGCTGTTCAGTAGTAAATAATGCATATATATATGATCTGAAACTTGTCCCTAAGTACAAATTGGGATGTAATAAGCTGAGAAATCCACCCAGGGCACCCAAAAAGATGTGATTTTGGGCTGGCCTAACCCAGCATTAGGCCTGGACTCAGTGGATAGGCCTAAATGTTGAGCATCTTGGCCTAACAACTTGAGCCTCATATAAAAGCCAGGTCTATTTAGGATATCTACAGCTTGGCTGGCTCAGATTTCTGTCAGGCACAGATATAAAATGGTCATAATTTGGCTGGGGAAACTTAAAACAGGCCTAAATGTTCAGCAGCATGGCCTAACAACTTGGGACTCATACAAAACATAAAGTTTAAGGCATGCTCTAGAGGATGGCTGGTTCAGATTTCTGTTAGGCATTGATATGAAATGTTCATTATTTGGCTGAAGAACTTAAAACAGGCCTAAATGTTGAGCATCTTGGCCTAACACCATGGTACCTACATAGAAGATAAAGTTTAAGGGATGCTCTAGAGGATGGCTGGATCAGAATTTAGTTAGGCATTGTTTGAAAATATGGTGGTTGTGCAGCAATAATCAGGCTGCAGGAGGTACAAATGAACTCAGATTGCTTAGCTTCCAAGCCAAAGAGTGTTCCTAAAGGACCCCCCTAGATGTTGAGACCATCAAAAGTTTGTTAGGCCTATTTTTGCTCATTTTTCACACCTTAAAAGTGGCCTAAATGTTCAGGATGTTGGCCTAACAACATGGTGCAAGCAAAGAAGTTGAAGAGGGAGGTGGAAAGCATAAGATGGCTTGTTCAGAATTCTGTTAGGCCACATTGTGTCCCTGAGGGCCTCAGGGATTTGATAAGATAGATAGGCATTGGTTGAAAAATATGGTGGTTGTGCAGCAATAACCAGGCTGCAGGAGGTGCAAATGAACTCAGATTGCTTAGCTTCCAAGCCAAAGAATGTTCCTAAATGACCCCCCCTGACATTGAGACTATCAAAAGTTTGTTAGGCATCTTTTGCTCATTTTCAGACCTTAAAAAGTGCCTAAATGATGAGGAAGTGTGCCTAACAACTTGGTGCCAGCAAAGAAGTTGAAGGGGGAGGTGGAAAGCATAAGATGGCTTGTTCAGAATTCTGTTAGGCACAAGTGTGTCCCTGAGGGCCTCAGGGATTTGATAAGATAGATAGGAAGTGTGCCTAACAACTTGGTGCCAGCAAAGAAGTTGAAGAGGAAGGTGGAAAGCCTAAGATGGCTTGTTCAGAATTCTGTTAGGCACAAGTGTGTCCCTGAGGGCCTCAGGGATTTGATAAGATAGATAGGAAGTGTGCCTAACAACTTGGTGCCAGCAAAGAAGTTGAAGAGGAAGGTGGAAAGCCTAAGATGGCTTGTTCAGAATTCTGTTAGGCACAAGTGTGTCCCTGAGGGCCTCAGGGATTTGATAAGATAGGATGACGGGTGGCAACGAGGAGGGTAGCTGATAGGATTTCCAAGTTTTTTGGTCTGCCCCCAACTATCAAAGCTCAGCCGATGGGGGTATTGGCAGGGCGACTCAGTGGATAGGATAAAATATAAGTGCCGAAGTACACATCTTTCCAAGTAAATACGTTAAAAGACTAAGATGAGAACAGCCGTCGAACCGTAGATGTACATATTGCATGGTAGTCTGGGGTGATTACTCGTATGTCATAGACGTTAATGAACGTGGATATCTCTTTGCGAAACGAAGACAAAGCAATTGTCCGAAGTAAAGCACCACTAAACGAGGGTGTTATGAATCCGCTTGGCGCGGTGAATGTCCTGAAGGTGGTCCTGGTAAGGGAAAAGGGGTGAACCTCATTTGGTGAGGGGAGGATGTGTCCATGGAGCTCGAACGATTCCCAGAGCCAACGCCAACCATACTGAGCCGGACACCGAGCTCGTCCGTATCTGCATGCGCGGAACGGCGAGGGTCATGTTCAGAAAGTGGGGGATGCAAGTCATAGGACGAGCGGCTTGATGCTGAAGCCAAAGGTTGCGACCGACGAGCCGCCGGTATTGGAGACGGCGAGGGAGACACGGATTGGGTGGTGGGATGATGGTCTTCGGTAGTCAGCGCCGGCGTTCGTTCGTATGACGCCTCCTTCCTGAAACCCATTTCGCCGTCGATGTCGCTATCTTGCTCGTTGACACGCGTCTGGGCGCTGCTAGTGGTGTAGTCGCTATGTACCCGCTCCTTGCGCATGTAGGCTTCGTATCGCAGCGCCCGAAGCTCGTCTTCTGACATCACCTTCGCCTTGGTGCCACGGTCCTTCCCTCTAAGTCCAGCCCACCCAACCGCCGTGAGCTCGACATCGGGTGATCCCTGACGTATGGGTTGATGCTCTGTGGACTTGGGGCCTCCCAAAGTCGAGCTACCCGCATTCCTCCACTGACGCCGCGTGATAAACCACCGTAACGCAAAAAGCGCGACGCAAAGCGCGAAAAAACCAACCAACCCGATCAACACCGCTATCCCCACCGATATCTTCTCTTCCCATCCCCGCTACTAGGTGTTCTATTGCTCCCTGCAGCCCCCCCTCCGGTGGAAAGCGGCTGATGTGCGACCCTCACGCGGGTGAACTCGTCCATCGCCACGCGGGGGGTCAACCAAGGACAGCAACCCAAGCCGTGGTCGAATACTGCTAGCACTTCCCGTGGTTGGTACAGTCGAGTTGGGGAAGACACCCTCTTCGGAGGGACTGTCATAAGCCATGACGGTGTAGACACTGCGCATAAAGGGGACACCGAGTATCATGTCGCCGAAACCGTTCGTGGGGCTGGAAAGAGCGGCGTCAGCTGCCTGGATGAGGCCAATGCAGAAGTCGCTGGAAGTGTCTTTGGGGGGCAGGCCGGTGAGATCAAGGGGATGTAGGGCCACCGGAGGACGGTCATCGAGAGTGAGAGTGAGGTTGAGGGGTCTATTGCATGGTACGTAGTCTGTTGTACGCTTTCAGCGACCGGGCGGTAGGTAGAAAGACACTACTTACATTGGCCATCGCTAGCTGGACCTATTCCAAGCGCGCCATAGATACCGTTGGCTATGGCACTAGTTGTGAGGATGAGGGGAACGCCGGAATCGATGACTGCTGTGGGCCATGGTGTTCCAGATACACCCCGCGCTAGTGTTACCTCCCTAGCGAATCCATCGACCCAAACCGTGATGCCACGAACATCTACCTTCCAGAACAGAATCCCGCTGCGCTCTGAAACGAGGGTAGAGTACTGGACCTTGGTGGCGTCCAGATCCTTCGCTGTGTCGTTGTCCTGGTGGAGCTCCCGGATGGCAGATGGATGTCGACCAATGCTGAGGAGAGATGGAGGGTAGTCGGATCCAGGGCGCGATAGGGTGATGGAGATGAAGCGGTAGGAGGGCGCAGCGTAACGGGGCGTGATGGAGAATAGATTTGCTGGTACGCTCTGCCCGTCAGGCGCGTCGCTTGTCCCAGGAGTCAACACGCGTGCGATGATAGAATTCATCGGTAGCGCGAGTCCCAATATTCCAACGAAATCAGGGCTCAGCGGTTCGTCTGAGACGTCGTCGACCGCCGCTGCAAATCCGTTAGCAGATAGACGCTCTCGATCGCACTATCAACACACCTATTGCTTGGTTTTCAATGCTATAGCCACCTATTTCGAATCGATCCCACACCACTGGTCCAGCGGCCCTGCCCCGAAGGTAAGGAATCTCGAATTGTTGACCCGTCGGTCTTGACGAAGATGGGTCGTAAAGCCGCCCACCTGTCTGCGAACATGCCTGGGATGAACACGACCTAGATGCAAACCACTAGCGTCGTGACGCACAGTTATTTGGAGTCTGCACACGCTGATGGTAGATAACTCACTAAGTCCACTAGATCCGGTGTCCACTTGGATGGAGAAATTTTGCGCGCTAGTGCCCACTCGTACGGGAATGGTGTATATACTGGGGAGACATTATCAGCACATCGTCACGACAATAAAGTTGAGGGCGTACGCTTCGAAAATCCCTGTCCCCACCAACTGCATCGGCAGGACGATTCCGTCTGTTGCACCTGGACCTTCATCTCTGCGATCGAACTGGGACCTCCGCCGTCTGAGTCCTGGGGTTCTCCTCTGTCCGACATACCCTACTCCTTCACACTCACTGCTTGTCACGAGCGATTTCTGCTTGCCCTTCCATGTGGACCGAGAACCGGGGTAGCGCTCCCCCGAGACGAAGTCCGAGAGAAGCGATGCAGTGGAGCTTGAACTCGATCGGGAAGCGTCGTCGACAGTCGCGAACATAGAATCTGAGAACCTCTGGCCGTCGAGGGGAAGATGTTGCACCTCGAGTTCAAGCCTTCAATGTTCAAGAAGAAGAGAAACGGTTGCTGTGGAAAGAATGAGAGCGACTTGTGCCTGGGCGCTTAGGCTAAGGGTCGTTGCCCCCAAAGTCAACCTCAGTGGCGGTGCTCACGGTTCCTGTGAATTCTGCATCTTATTTTAGCCGAAGGTTGTAGCGCAAAAGTGTATTAGTAGGCAAAAAAGTATACACTTTGCGCCAAATGAACCGTGAAATGGTGTCGAACCCGAGGCGCGCCACTGAATCGCTAAAGTGAAAAGCTGCGCGTGTCACACGAAGGGCATGCGTGCCCTCGCCATCAGGCGTGATTATGAGGCCGCTAAGGAAACGAGTTGAAACGGGTGCTATCATGTGCTATCATATACCAAATTTCGACGAGTAGCGCTTCACCCTTGTGAGATCGGAGAGCAATGAGATACTAGGGTGGAAGGCATCATAACCATCAGGCTCGTGGTACATTTTCTTGCTGTGCACATCAACCGAGAACAACGGCTTCGTGGGCGCAGAAGGGAGATGATAAGAATGGTTGCACACGTTTCTCAGGAAGAGCTCAGGACCATCCAACTGCGGCTGTAGCGTGGATGCGAAAAGGTGGACTGGGTGAGACCTCGATCGTGGCTAGGAGGGGCTAGGTCGGCAAACGAAGGAGGGAGAGGATAAAGCAGGTAGCTAAACGCTGCATCGGTTTGTCGAGGAAGAGACGGTGGGCCTGACGAGGTCTCCCTTCGTGTTGGCGGATCTCACCCATGATACTTATATTACACCAGGCTTTCTCACCCCGGTCTTCCTGCATGGATGTTGAGTCGTTCACCAATCCATATTGCGTTGCGTTGCTCCGTGCTCTTGGTTGAAAGGCATGTCCGTGTCCGTCAGCCGAGCCCGCGCAAACTTGCATCGCGGCGCTCAATCCTAGCCTCTGCCGTCGCGCTGATATTATGCCTCGATCTATACTAAGAGGATCGACTATCATCATCTCGTATATATATAAGCTGGTTTTCGAGCCTAGTTCGTGTCCTAAGATTTTCGTAGGAAAGGCCTGTCATTCTCTACGCCGCGGTGGCCAAGCGGTGGACGCGCGAGTAGGGAAGTTACTGCCTTTGTTAGCTCGGACATATGGCGAACTTAATTATACCATGCCATCTCAGATGCAGTGTCATGATCGCAAACCGCGGCGGAACGGTCAATAAATACCATCATCTGTCGTTCTCTCGGCCAAAGACTCGCTGGGAATACCATCTAGAAGGTGATGTTCGTGAACCCCCACTGCACGCTGACCGAGGCCGTAAAACAATACGTCCGTCGCAGGTGGGTCGCCACACGGAACAAACGACGATTACGAATGCTCGGCGCTTTTTCCTGAGGGGCAGATGGATTTACATGTCGAGGGTACTACCCGGCCAATACGGGACTAATAATTCGCTGTCAACGCTCGAATAACGCTCGACGTCCGCGCCAGTAGGCCACTGTCGTAGCATTCGGCGGATATCACTACATCAATACAGCAATGACATTACTTGACATTGAACTAACTCTAGTGACTTCTTTAATGGGCGCGATCATTGAACTATTAACGGATAACTCCCAAGGCGCCGACTTCCAATCGGTGGGGAGGAGCGAGGTCGAAGGTGACGCCGTGAAATACTTAGGCTAAGTTACGTTTAAACACCTCAAATCGCTTTCGTTGAGGAGTCCATGACATAAGTACACATTTGGCTCGGAGGGTGCATCGAAACTTTGCGGACCATGGCATCCCAATCTCTAGAATTGTAACGATCTGCTAGGAACAAAAGGCTGGTAGGGATATCAAACGATCCTATCCTCCAAGAGCACTGCAGTCCATAACATCGTACAGAGGTAAAGTATTCAGCGCAGATTCGGTGTATATGACGAAGAAAAACTACTACGTGTCTGTCCAAATATGATAATTGTTAATAAGGTTGGGTGGGCTGAAAGCGATACAGGCAGTTCCGTGGAGTAATAAAACGACAGATGGAAATGGAAGGGGTGAGCGAGTGATGACGGCGACTGGGACATGCAAGGGTGATTAGCGCAATGTTATTCTCTGGGTGGGAAGACAGAGAGTGAGGAGGGAGGAATAATACGGATTGCGTCCGAATAGTATACGTGAACGAAGCTACAGGCCCGAAAACTGAACGAATGTTCCAATGCTATTCAACGAGGTAGGGAAGGGGACTTGGTGGTACAGGAAAGCCGCTACTTGAAGGCAGCGAACCTGGACACGGTCAAAGGAGTGTGGGGGCTAGGCACTGACTTTAAAGGATGACAGTCGCTCATGGTACAAGGGTGTTTCGATTGTCTAACGCCGTTAGCAGCCGTCCCACTAAAGCTAGTATGAGTACAGCCGTCATGAACTCGGGTAGAATGACACGCACCAAACTGTTCTTGGGCTTGGCGTACGGCCATGTCGAGTGATTGGCATCTGAAGAAACGATCAACGAAGGTAACATTGTGATACCATCAACGACGACGTACTGGTATAGGCATCCATGTGAGCATTAATGTAATCGGCCGTTGGGTAATCTTTAGGGCTGCAGCCGACGTTGATTGCGCCCTTGCGTTGATAGACCCGCACGTAGTCCACGAGCATCTCAGCGGGGAAAATCAGGGTAGAGAAATCGATCGTCTGCCAGTTTAGCTACGATGACGGTTAGTACCTCGTCCATGGCGATCAAGATACAGCGACGTACGAGAGATGCCCAAATTGAGGACGATGGACATGGGTTCCTCTGGTATAAGCCGCTGTCCGACACCACTACCATCCGGACCGTTGTCCGGGCCAACAGCTTTGGCCCACATGCGATGGGTCTGACTCCCGTCGACTTGCCATGTCACGAAGCCTTCCTCGATATTCGAAGGATTAGCCCAGTACTCGAATCCTAGCATACGATTTAGTTGGCTGTACCCGCGGCATGTCCTAGAGAAACTCACCGAGGGTCGTAAGTCTTTGTCCGCTTCCCTGGAACATGTCAGAAGGTAGCTTCGAGACACCCGACACCGATTGCTGGACAGGGCTTCCTCTGAAGCCATTGGGACGCGTGATGACAGGGGTTCAGCAACTCCCACTCATCTGCCGACGAGTTTAAGAAGAGAAAATCGTGAGAGAACGGGGCATATTGTGCGCTCTGCGAAACGGTGGAACCAACCGGGTTTTGCTTATCTTTGGAAGCCTCAAAGATATCAATCTCGGGAGCACCGCGGCCGCGATCATGGGAGGGTCCAGGATGGTCTTCGCCAGGACATGTGCATGCTCTAGAGTAAAGTTAGTCAAGTCATACAGCGTCTGCAGGAATGCACTCACGAGAGACGTTGCCCGCTAAGCCAACTGAGCTCGAAATTGTATTTCTCTCTGGAAGCGTCCGAGTGGAGAGCAGCAGCGGGCCCTGATCTGTCTTTCAAAGTTTGGTTGGGGAAAGTTCCGAGATCGCAGGTGTTGTATCTAGAAGGATGTCAGCGACGGGGTTCAATGCTCTATTGCCTGGTAGACGTACGTGTATGGCCAAGTCCCATCCGTCGAACCTGGGTACCCAGGTCGTCCAAGGTTGCCCATAGTCCATGCGCCAGGCCACTGGAAAACGAAGCCAAAATCAGCATTCGCAACGGAACGACGATGGCGATGAACGCGAATTAGCCTCGCGGAGACGAAAGGTACTCGGTATAGATCGAAGCCTTCAATAGTGGCTCTATGAACGCGGATCACAAAGTGCACCGTGAGGTACCCGGGCAGCAAGAAGCTGCGTCGCCCACCAACGTAAAAGATGAGACCCGAAGACTATATAAGCCCAAGGCACAATGGAGGAAACTGTCGCTTCCCAGCCCTTTCGACCAAACACCGACGCAGGACAAGAAGAGTGGGAAAAGGTTTGCACTCACGTATCCTTGGGCATTCTCATTGGCTCCAGGTAAGACCACGCTGACTTCGATGTAGCCACTCGTGTAGCAGAATTTGTTCCAGCTTTGCAACATGCCGCTTTTATAGTTCAGCGCGTGGTTTTCAGCAGCAGTGAAAGGTGCCGTCGAACCTAAACAGCGTTGTCGGTTAAATACATAAAGCCGAGGGGGAGAATGCAAGATGAGATCGCCCAAATCACCGTCCGGAGGAGAGAAAATGGGGAGAGAGATAGGCCAGAGAAAGACTTACCAACTGTTTGACCAGGTACCGTGGTCTCGATACTATCCATCGTGATGACCAAATTACCGTTCCTCGTCGTCACTTGACTTGGGTCATACCACTCGATATCGCCAGTCACACCATACCAAAGATCAACCGCTTCCCAGAATGGATCGTCACCTTAGGCAAGCAGACCAGACAGACGTCAGAGAAAGTAGACAAGGAATCCACGGTACGGCGACAGACTGACCTGGGTAAAAGGATCGCCCATCTACATTGAATTCATCCGAGAAAACAAGTTCGTATTCATGACCATCGAATCCCGTGCGTGACTTCGCGGCGTCCGGGGTATCTTTGTCAATCAGATCCGGCATCTGGAATCTGCAGAATTCGATATCTAGGGTAAGCCACCATTCCGCCATGTAGGCGACCTAGAAAACGTACAAAACTGGCGCCTGGCCGGTCGCGTTTATCCGAATATTGCCATCGATTTTCAGATTCCTCGCCGAGTTCTGGTAGAACGTGAGCACCGGGTAGAAGATAAAAAGGCATAGGAGGGCGAGGATGAGGATAATGAGGACGGCGACGTTGAGTATTCCTCGCCAAGGAAAGGCGCGCTTGAGACCAGGATGCCGTTTGCCGCCGCCGCTGACTATGAGGTATGGGATGAAACGAACATCAAAAGAAAAGATATACCCGACTCACTCCACGCTTTATCGTCCGGGTCATGCAACATGTCCTCTTCATCAGGTGGTTCAAGTTCGTCGGACGCTGGGTCGTAAGCATATGGCACCAAACCTCTGGGGGTAGTAGGGAAGGGCGACATTAAGTCGGAGGGATACTTGCTGTCTCTATCCGAAGAGATGCTAACGAAGCTGTCTCCTGATGATGACCAGACGCTGTCGCGAGCGAATTTCCTTTCGGGTGGCAATAATGTGGAGTCCCTGACCGAATCCCTATTTCCGCCAGGCGACACTATGTCGTCCGCCAACCTATACAGCACCATCGAAGCTCTCGTCCCAGCACCACCGAGGCCCGTTGGACTTGGCGCGGCGAATGTTGGATACGCTGAATCAGAAGTATTGTAGTAGCTGGCCGTATTCGCCGAGTGGTCTGAGGCGAAGCGGTTGGTAAGATATTGAGAACCACGAGAGCCTGGCCTTGAGCGCGATATTGGAAATGTCCCAGCCACAGACGAAGCGGGGTTTAAGGGTGACAAGGCGCTGTGGTGGCCAGACGACAAAGTCTGCGAGCGTGCGGACCGTGGAGTCGGCGAGGTCGAGGGCGGTGACGAGGGTCCATCAGTGAGCATGTGGTGGGTTTCGTGGGGGGCAGGCGAAGAGGGAGAGGGAGGGAGTAGGACGTGGTTGCTCATCGTGAGCAGCGGCGGCCAGAGAGGTCGATTGTCGTCGTCGCCGTCGTCACTGTCGTTGTGAGAGCTTTGCGGTGGAGGGATGAGGAAGGGAAGGAAAAATATGATAAGCCTACATTAGGTAAGCCGCTCGCAATGTTGTTACGGTCCCTTTCTCACGCTTGTTTTTCCCTGACTTTCACGGTGAAACGTCCGCCCGCGTCGAAGAAACTCTTGCAAATTAAATATGTAGGTCAACGAACTCCCAGCTTGCTACTTGGAAAGTTAGTTCTCGTAAACTAGGTGTGGCCTCCTCATACCGACTACTGAACGACGTCGCTCGCTAGTGCCCAAACCCACGAAATTGTTCTGGCGAAGAATTCAGTGTGACTTTCAGCTATATTTACAGCACCAACTGACTTCGAAATCAACAAACATCCCTCCATAGTTTCACGCTCGACTTCTGGCACTCTGGCGCGTTTCCTTGATTTTCGTCGGTGGAAATGACGTGATGGCGGCCGTCCCTTCCCGTTGAATTCTCCCGTTCATCGGCTCCTCCGGCGACTCGAAGGATAATATTTCCAGTTTCCAGACTGCCGACGGCCACGAAGAAGCGGTCTCGTATCAGAATTACCCCAGTCTAGAAACATGACGCTGAGCCGAAAGCCGCATGCACCCTAGTGACTTGGAATGCAGTCGTGCACGTCCACGATGGTATTTACCCAAGTAACTTGATTGATGAGTGAGCATCTAGCATAACTTACGATCATATTTACCACAACTGATTCCGTACAAGTACGATACGATCAATAATTCCTCACGAGGTAAATCCCACCTTGTTCCCACTTCGGCTTTCTGGTCGCCGTATGAATCACCTACCGGTTTCATCGTGCCTTTACCCTGTGCCATGCCCGAAAGTACTTGTCCGTCAGAACTTCAAGCTTCAGTGCTTACTAGCTGCGCGTCTCTGCCAACACTTCGCGAGTTCGGCTCTTCGCTTCGAATGTGCGGACGAACTGCGCCATAGAACCCCACCTCCACGATGCCACACGCGTCTCATGAACGTGTCATCATTTCATGAAGTTTAAAGTTGATCCCGGGGGCAACAAGCTCAATCACTGGGTTACCACCGTTGCTAATGCATGAATATTCCATCGCATGCATGTCTGACTAGCCATGTAGTGCAGCAGTGGTCCGCGAGATGATAATTCCAAGTGTTCAACCAAGAGGTTAGGGGATAACGAGCGGGACGTACGTCTCGTTTTTACTGTAGGCTTGTGACCGCAGGGCCTCGCCCAAAATAGACCATTCCCTCCTATGCCTGTGACGGGCCGGGGTGCTGATACGTTGGTGAAGTCGCTAATCGACATCCGCTCGATTCCCAAGTCTTCGCTTGTTATTGTATCTTTCTGTTCTACGCAATAACTACGAGCGCAACGGCGGCTGCGAGTCGTCTCAAGCGCAGGGAATCATTTGAAGATAAGCACAGGAAAGCAGGAACGACCACTGCTTGGCGGTGCGCACTGGTGACATTCAAATTTGAGCAGTAAATCAAATCCTCGACTCAAGACAGTTAAGGTGACCTCAAACGTGACTGTTTGTCTATGAGGTACATTAACTTTGGTCGCATCCGGTCTAACGTGCCCCTATCCAACACGTGCCAACTCGATTATGATCAATGATGATCGGGCGCTCAGTGTCTTCTTTCGTCCTCCTCCCTCGGTGAAGCAGGACAAGTGGATCAGAGAACGACTTCGGCTGCAGCCATGTGCGGCGCCATATGTTTCGCGCTTCTTCTGTCATTATGAGATCTCGACCATGCTGCTGGATCAGCCTTCCGCTAGACCCAGCGAAAGCTTCTGGCTTAGCTCTGGAGAAACTTGGCCTTGTTACGGAGGCATGGTGCTTCTTTGACCTCAATTCTCGTGGAGAATCACTGGAGGGGGCAGCGACGTACGTGTTACATCGTCTGATCTTCCGGAGAACTACAGCATATCATACAGATAAAGGAAAGGCCTCATGTGTCGCAGGTTTCTTCTTACCTTGCGTGCGGGGCCTTCTCGTGCGCAACGATGTACACTTTCCACATGAACCACGGACAGAAGCACTGGGTTGCCTAGATATATAAATATTGAGCACGAACGATCGAGAAGTCAATTCCTACCCTCACACCGTATGGCAATCACACTTCGTCTCGTCGTTGTGCTAGCACTCTACTTGGTCGGCTCACAGGCTGCACCGCTCATACCCTCGTCGGAAATCGGTCCAAAGGCTGCTCAAGGTCTACGCCTGATAGAACTCGGCGAAGGCTTGCAACCAGTATGGAAAACGGAAGATGAGAAGGAAGAGCTTATTCGGTCGCAGACACGATTCGTGCGTATTGTTGAACTCGTACTGCAATCCCCCACTGATGTTTCTTTGCATCGGTTAGTTTGATGTTACAGATACATACGAGCTCTCCCAAAAGATATCGAACCTCAAAGTACAATCCACGGAAACTTCCTGTACGTTGGCTCCATTCTCTGGATCGCCGTTGGTCCTTACGTCGTATACTTGTATAGACGGCGAACTGTCTCAGCAATCTGTCGTCACGGATGCCATCGCCACCATTTCGCTATCAAACATGCAAACTAACCTAGAAACGTTGACGAGCTTTAATAATCGCTACTACAGATCATCGACCGGTGCCGACGCCTCCACCTGGATCCTCAACACCGTCCGAACCGTGAATCCCCTGCGTTCTTGATTTCACGAATCAAGTATTGATCACCCCATCAATAGATCGCCGCTGGAAAATCCGGTATCACCGCCTCCGCCTTCCCCCATTCCTGGGCTCAAAGTTCCACCATCGTCCGCTTCGCAGGCAAGAACAACTCAGCGCCAGTGACCATTCTCGGTGCCCACATGGACTCCGTTAACGGGGGTAGCCCAATGAACGGACGTGCACCGGGAGCTGACGATGATGGGTCCGGCACGGTCAATTTGCTAGAGGCATTTAGAGTTCTCGTCAGTAAAGGGTTCGCACCGGCGACTCCAGTGGAGTTGCATTGGTACTCTGGCGAGGAGGGTGGATTGCTCGGATCGAACGCGATCGCCACTAGGTACAAGGCAGATGGCGTACAGGTGAAAGGCGCGCTACAGCTCGATATGACGGCCTAGTACGATACCTCCCCTTTCCATCCGGCGGTGACACTAACCCCCTCGCCTATCAGTACGCCCCCTGGTGTCACTCCAGTGACTGCGTTGATGACCGATTTTACTGATCCCCCCTTGAGCGACTTCGTTGCCAACCTCGTACGGGCTTACACTACCCTCGGTGTTGTCAGAGATAAGGTATGCTTTCTTTTCGAAACATACCTTTAGAGGTTTATTGATGGAGTTTAGTGCGGTTATGGGTGCTCAGACCACGCTTCTTGGAACAGGAATGGCTACCCGTCTGCGTTCTCGTTCGAGGCGCGCTTCAGCCAAGACAATCCAGTCATCCATAGCTCAAGTGATACAACGACGGCTACGGGCTTCTCTTGGTCACATACCCTTGAGTTTACGAAGCTCGCCGTCGCTTTTGCGTATGAGATGGCGGCGTGATGATTAGGAATACCCGTAATTCTATCAAGGCGCATTATAGGTTAGAGGAACATTCGAGACGAAAATCACTCTCTTTCAATCTGAGTCTGAGCGAAAACAGGAGCAAGTACTTCGAAGCCCTTATGAGTGATAATTGGGGAACATTGAGGTGGGAATAACCACAAGATCTGCGCTAAATCCATTGTTCTATTCGAATAACATACAACATGTCTGATTAATAAAGGAGTTTCACGCCGATGTTCTCGCTCTCGATTACCAAACGCACGGGATCTTCTCCAGTGGTACGAAATAGATATACTCCTTGTCCATCGTACGCAAGCAATTTATTGTGGGCCTATGTGAACCGCGGCAGTGATGCGCATTGTCCAAGAGGACATCGTTACACTCTCGCGCTATGGCAATCCCACTTCGTCTCGCAGTCGTGCTCGCATTTTCCTTGGTTAGTGTTCGGGCCACGACCCCCCATTCCCTCGTCAGGAAGTAGTACCAAAGCCGCCCAAGGACTATGCCTCATAGAACTTCGCAAGGACTTGGAGCCGGTAGAGAAAGAAGACAGAGGATGTGAGAGAAGACCTTATCCAGTTCCGTATGCGATTCGTACGCACACTGTACCATCGAATTCATTCTAGTTCGGCGTTGCAGATACCTCGCACGAAATGGTTGAAGCTGCCGAAATCTCTTGCAAGCTATCTTATTTCTAGAATGGCGAGACATTTCTAATACCGAGGTATGCGTAGATGTCGCATCAAGTTACCTGCTTCCGCCTTCACTTATCCCTGGTCGCAAAGGTCCACAATTGTCCATTTCGCGACGACGAGTCTGGAACGGTCAAATTTCCTCTTCAAGACTGAGCCTACCGCCACGAATTTTGCCCAGCTCCACCGGTACTCAGGAGAAGAGGGCGGCGTGCGCGGATCACTCGCAATCGCAATAAGATACAAGGCAAGCGGCGTACACGTTAAGGGTGGGCTGCAACACGATTCAGCACATCCCTGGGAATGCAGAAGGCTTGACAACCGACCTCACTGGCTCCGCTGGACCTACTTCGTGACCAAGCTCGTAAGAGCGTATACAATCCTCAGTAGCGGCACATCTTCTCAACATTGCTGAGAATGTTTAACGGCTTACAATGCGGTTATGCGTGCACCGGCCACACAGTACCCGTCTGCATTCTCATTCGAGGTGCGTTTCGGCGAACACAATGCAGCCATCCATAACTGAGGGCAATGTCACAAAGGCTCCTGGCGTCTCCTGGTCCCATACGCTCGAGTTCACGAAGCTCGCAGTGGCTTTCGCATATGGGATGACAGCTTGATACATAGGATTGCCTGTCATGGCATTTGTTCCTTCAGAAAAGGAGATGGGCGGTTAACATTGTGTGGAATCGACTTGAACCACAACTCCCGTTACTCGAAGGAAAGGACTGCGGGGAGGTAAAGGTGGGGCGCCGAGAAAGTAAGCTGATTTTGAAACTCACGTGCCTCGAAGAAATGGGACAAACATATGAGAGAAGCAAGAGTCGGAAAGGCCCGTGATGCGCGACCTACAACAGAGGCTTAGTCTCGCACCATCAGATTCACAGCCATCCATATCACTCAACGTCAACCTGGGTCCGGAGAACTCGACTATACTTGGCGCGCGTCCTCCGTGTCCTCCGCAGAGGCTTTGTTTGCTAATACTGCTGACGGCCGTGGGGTGACTTGTGCGGTTCGAAAATGAGCGGGTCTACGGGTGCGTTTGTGAAGCTGCCGAAACTTGTAATTATTGGAGTATGGGCTAACCTTGGTATTTATATCAAATCATCGCTATTCATGGGACGGTACTCCTTCGTTTCTTCCTCCAGGCTTGTACTACGCATGCCGGCGATGCCGGAAGCTGGTAGCCGAAGAACAGTGCCGCGGTAGCTTGATAGGTGTCGCTATCGACCTCCGCATGCCATACCGTATATTTGGGGAGGGTCCAAAAGCGAAAGACCATTGCAGCAGTCCTGGAGCCTCCTGACGATTGTGGCGCGCAGGTAAGCACTTGTGTATAGCTGTTTGATTCCAAAGCCGACACAGAGAGCGACCCACTCATGAAGTTCGAAAGAAGCCACCGAGGTTATTTCAAATGGGTCAACGGCCATGCTCTTCTGCTTACTTAGCTGCCAATGAAGTGATCTATATAATGCGCCTCTCAGAAGTCCTGCATCGTGCCATCACCTCCTCCGATACCCTCCATGTCGACGGCGTCAGAAAGTACACGGCAAGTAGAGGACTTGACAGAAATCAGCCAGACTTCATCATCTTCGGCAGAAAAAATAACTGTTACTGAATCCTCGCCTCGAGAAACAGAAAAATCGGATGTCGAGGCGTCCGCGGTAGAAAATGCCACTCCACCGACTGAAAGCTTGAGCAAGCGGAGGCAGATACTGGTGCTCTTTATCGTTTGTCTGGCCCAATTTTTCGACATTTTAAACGGGAATGCGTCCATTATATCGCTACCTGAGGTAAGTTTCTCGGATATATTTTTTAGACGGTGTCGAACTCAAATAAAACAGCTTGGCCGCGATCTGGGTTTCGAACCAGGAGCACTGCAATGGGTTCTATCGGCTTACACACGCTGACTTTCGCGTCGTTCATGCTGATATCTGGGAGCGTCTCAGACATTTTTCACCCCAAACCCGTTTTCTGCGCGGGATTCGCGGTTGTTGGTCTTTTCGCGATTCCCGTAGGAGCGAGTGTTCACCCAATCATGGCTATCATATTCCGTGCCTTGCAAGGCATCGGTGCGTCTAAATTTCTCAACCCCTTGACCTAAACTTTTAACTCGGTCTTATTCAGGGGCTGCTATGAACGTTCCGTCGTCCCTAGCGATGATACGAGTAGCATACCAGGATCCCGTCGAGCTGAACCACGCCTACGCTTGGTATGCCTCAGCTGGTGCCATCGGAAACGTTCTCGGCTTTGTCATTGGTGGAGTGCTGACCGCTCGAACGTCGTGGCGCTGGGGTACGTTAATTGTTTATCCCATATATGACCTCTGACTGCTGCTTACCCCCTAACCCGCGTACATCAGTCCACTATTTGATCGCAATCGCGGTCATCCCCACGTCAATAATATCGTGGTTCATCCTCCCGAATCCAGTGCCTAAAACGGATAGGCGGCGCGGCATTGATCTACCCGGGGTTCTAACGCTCACGGCCGGGCTTATTCTCTTCGTCTACGCCATATCAGATAGCGCAGACTCAGGTAGGGCCAAGCACTATTGAACCATCCCCCAGCTTGCTGATTTGTCCGGAACATTTAGGATGGGGATCGCCACAAGTCATCGCGACGCTCGTCTTGTCCGTCGTGATCATGGGCGTGTTCTTTGTCGTCGAGAGAATCGTGAAGGAACCGGCTCTCCCGCTTCAAACATGGACAAATAAGAATTTCATCCCGCTATTCTTCTACGGCTGGACGGCGTACTGGTGGCTCCTCGGTATGGAGTTGCAACTCGTAGACGTATTCACAGTACGTTTCTTCCATCATTCTTCTAGCTAATGCCCCACTGTTCACTTACACTCTACGAATATCAGCAACTCTGGCACGACTCATCCCTAATCGCCGCCGTCCGATGTATCCCTCTTGGTCCATCAGGTGTGCTGTCCTGCTACCTCGCCGGGAAATACGTCACCAGGGCGCCGCGCACCCTCCTCATCGGCGGTCCCACTCTCATGGCTGTCGCATCGATTTTATTTGCGCTCGCGGACACGTCCGATAAGTACTGGTCCCACGTATTCACGGGGCTAATTATCGGGCACATGGGCATGGGCGGCCTGTATGTGGGGTGCACGACGATGATTATGAGCGGGGCAAGGAAGGGCGAGGAAGGCGTCGTTGGGGCTGTGACATATACGGCGTACCAAATGGGTGCGACGTTGGGTCTTGCTGGTGAGTTGCTTCTCGCGCTCCCATGCTCGTTGATGGCGGTGACGCTGAGTGCGGGTTTTCCCTTTTAGTTGTTTCGTCTATTACGCTCGGCGTGAACTCAGATCGCGCCCCGGACCCGATATCTCAACATGCTGGCTACGCCGCGTCATTCTGGTCGCTACTAGCCATCAATGGCTTCGCTATGATCGTAGCTATCTTCTTTGTCCGACGCTAGCGACAGCGGTCGAATCTTCTTCTCCTTGGGATCGCAAATAATCAAAACTCATAGATACGGCCAGTCAATGTCCTGAAGCACGGGCTAAGCAAGCATAGCACGCAATGTTGTACATGTATTCTACTTGGTCGTAATCGCATAGTAAAGTCTAGATATACAGTGGCCGATGTAATTCAGTTTCTCACCGTGTATGTATTATCCAGCAAGTAAGCCCTCGCCGACGCGCTAATGCTCATTCGTGCCCATACTTATTCAAAAAAACATGCACGCCTTTGTCCATTCGTAGAAAACTAACTAATCGACGAAGCGCATGTCAAAGCACATCTCCGGGTGGGCCCACTGCCCAGCGCGACAGACCACAAACGGGAGAATGAAAGCGGCGCGGACGGTCCGTTGAAAACCATGAATGAGGAAGGCATTCCCCACGGTGCAACGCCGCCAGTATTTCGGCGCTTGGAGACTTCCTGATTTCGAATGTCGCTGTTCCTCCAATGCAACCGTCAGGTTCTTCACTGAGCTCAGTCACGTCGGCAGCGAGCTCATCGACGTATGCTCGCCCGAACAATATATCAAATTCTTCAAATTCTTTAGTCACGCCAAGCCTGGCGTCCTCAGACAGCGTTCGTCTCGTTCACCAAGGGCCAGACCCGAATTCGCCAGATACTTTCAAGGAGAATCTGCATCTCATACGGGATCATCTTGAAAGGGTCAGGAGGCTCGCTAGCACTGTTCTACACAACTCGTACGCTTGATCGACTCCAATCTATCGACTGATACTCAATGTCGGGGGGAACATTTCAGACGGGAGGCGTACAAACCCGGAATCTTTCCCTACCAAGCTGAAGGTCGGTCTCGCTTCTTCTGGAGGATCATTCGATGAATCGACGCGAGGCTTAACGATAGCCGATCTGGAAACACTGAAGCAATCCCTCCAATTCCTATCAGACATCCTACGCCAGTCGGGCGTCGGCGCTCTCCCCTTGTTGCCTTCGTCGCGATCGGGGCGTCATGGGGTGGATGTGGCGGTTCCGAGTGAAGCTCAGTTAATTGTTGATACCACGAATGCTGTGACTGCTTTGTATGATCGTCTGAAACGCAAACAGGATGGGTCGGCGGTGGTAGCGGGATTGTTGACGGCGCCCGAACATGGACAGAGAGCTGGGCTCGGACATGATATCCCGCGCTAGCCTTAAAAGTGCGTTCTATTCTAATCCTTTCCTCCTCCTGCTAAATACACTACCAAGTAGTTAGAACGCTTACAAAGGATTGGCTGCTTTAACTCCAACGTGTCTTGTTCGTAAGTCGGATAAGTCCTCGGGCTTCCGAGTCTTAAGCAAACTACCACCAGCTACGACTCCATCGCCGCTGTGGTTGATGAAAATGAGCAGGGAACGGGTGAAATTATTCGTGTGACTGTGCTCGTTGACGTACGAACCCAACCATCAATGAAGTTCTTCCTTCTGATCTGTCTGTTTGACACTCGTGACGACCCCCCGGTGGGTTAACGAGCCAAACCTGTACCACACCTGTCGATTCCTTCGTTAAGGCCCTCAGATCGCGTTAAGTCGTCAACGGCGTACCTTGGGAGCACGTCAACGAAGCTACTCTGCTCAAGCTAGTCCTCTGGTCGAGATACTCGAGATGATGTAAAGGACTCTTCGAGTGGCGTACGAGAAAGCTGTCTACACGTTCGATTGCGAAGCTCATGCTTTAGATCTTTCTGTTCGCCTCCTACCCCCGCACTCACCCCATCGATAGAAGTATCATTAGACGTTCGTATCTTCCCTCATACCAACTTATATGGCGACCTTGGCGGGAATTATGTCTCCTAGTCGTATCTAGACGTCAGTTCCTTCTCGCATCTGCCATGCTTGACACTAATTGTTCGCGATCCGTTCCCTTCAACAGCTTTGCATGCCTTCTCGACTGCATCTCGTTACGCCACAGCGGCCCTTTGGCGATTATGCAGCAATATATATACAAACCCCTGGCCACCCTCCCAAGCCAACTAACAGTGCAGCATCCTCTCAAACATGTCCTTCAACGACTTCGAGCAGGTCGTCCGGCTGATGCCCCCACCGGGGACGAACTACTTCAAAAGGTCAGCCTCTTTATCCTTTTACCGTCCTCTCAACTTACGGTTCTTCGTATATCAACAGGCAGAGCGAGACCATCTTCGACAATCTCAAGTATCAGAATCTCTATGGGACTTGGGTTTCTACTCTGAACTGGCGTTGCGATATCTACGTGTTCGTTTCTGGCGCCGCCCCCGACGACCCACGCTTCAGGGAGAAAGGTGGGGTGATCACTGTGATGATCGTTCACCAAGGCCTTTTGGAGATGCCCCCGACTCAAGGAACCAGCGAACGTACGGACTTTGTGCAGAAGGTTCTCGCGTCGACGTCTTTGTCGTCTATCAAGCAGTTCCCCACGACCAACAGTGCCGCTCAGTCCGGTGACAACTACCAGTGTAAGTCCCTCTAATGTTTCAGGTGAACTCTACATACCTACAGCGGCGTCCCTGCTCTAGATACAATTAATTACCAAGAGTCAATCCCCCTATTCAAGAACCATGGAAATGAGGTTTTTATGTTCGACGCGGCGTACAAGGACAACTCCACCCTCGTCAAGACGAAGCAAACTGGCAGTGAAGTCACTAATGGCGTTCAGTTCGCCTTGCAATACCAGAAGCGGGTGCGTACAATATGCTCTTCGTTTCCTTGTTAGCGCTATATTCAGGGCATTGATAATGGTATCCATCAAGGTTGAGCCATCAACCTCTTACCCCCTCGTCGCCTTCTCCGTACTTAAGTTCGTGAATCCTGCTGCTTTCCCGGTTACTTTAGGTATGTCTCGGCGTCATACGCTCTTGCCATTCTGCACCCCAGCTAAAATGAAACCTTAGATTTTCAATCCTACGAATGGATTAGGCCACGCCAGGAAGTCGTACGTATCTGTTCACATTGTCATCGCGGTGTTATAACCCCTGGTATAGTATAGCGAAGTGTATTCGAAGAAAGTGACCGTTGATTTGTATTTTTCTTAATTCTTGTGCGCCATAGGCTATGTGGAAATGAAGATTGTCGCTTCGCTACTTAAGCGACGTCATGCTATTACTTTGGTGTGAGGTGATACTCGACACTTCAAGTCCGAATTGGTGGTGCGGATGCAATGCTCGCCCTGTACTACAAACTTTGGCGGGATTGCGCAGCCAGTTCATCCGTCCTGCGGGTAGGTCGCGGGGTCTTGAATCAAAAGGTGCGAATGTCAATTAGTCAGTTTCCTATATCCCCCTCGTTATGAATCAAGGTTGATGATATGATCCCCTGCGCAGTGCAGGCGAAATTCCGCTGGTTGAGGGTAAATCTATATGTACCATTGCACTGGTATGTGGCTTATCAGCGAATGATGCACTAATTGCTATCCGATCGACCTTGCTACCAATATAACGAAACGGATATATGGTATTCAATAGGAACACGGTCAATAGTTAGGTTGCGCGTGGAGGCATCGACAACCAGCGATTAGAAAACTCCCGAAATATTGGAACGATCGACCGGGTGTTGGTATGATGTCCAGTGATATTGGATATAGATTGGCCTGCACGCTGGCTCATGGCGGATTCGGCGACCTATGCTATCTGCGATCAGACGATGGTGTACGTGATATGTTGCGCGGCGATCTTCGCAGAAGGTATATAACCTTCGTCCGCTTAACGGTACGATACACAGCACCTGAACGACATACTCAATTCACCCGAAGCCATAGTGGAGGTAAATCGGGCGTAGCCCCCATCTTAATCGGTGTTTCGTGCTCTATTTGGTCAGTCGGAGTGTTGATATCAGGCCACCCATTAACTGATTATCCTTCAAGCCATTTCGGAGCGAACACGCTGCAAGCATGGTACTACTGCCAGCACTATCCTGGAGATAGACGTACTCTAAAAAAATTGGCAAATGTTTCCTGAGCTTCACAAGAGCCGATACTCATGTCATCGTTCGATAGGTTGCATTCGTCTGGTGACTATTCGTGCATTTGTTGATTGATTCGGGGTGACAGTCATTTCACTATCCAGGTTCTTGGCAACATTGCACACCATTTCCGAGTGTGAGGCGGTTTACTTTTATTTCCTTGATGGAACCGGTAACGTCGCTCGGATATTTCATTCCACTTGGTGAGTTCTTCGGGCACAAGTGGTATATTTGACTACACTCAATTGGCTCCCAGGGGCTTCCCCGTAAGGTTCTCGTTATATCTGTCTCGGTAGTGTGGTTAACTGCCACCGAACAGATCACGGTTCTCCTCACCGTAAGTCATGACTCACTCGCAAGCATAAAGCCGTAGCCAATGACCGGTTGTTTGCAGGGCATTATCATTTTCTCCACTCACTCATTCTTCGCGTGGCGCGTATACATATGTGAGCTGCATACCTCTATTCCCTAGTTTATACTGCCTCGTTTCGACGACATTTTGAACCTCTGAACAGTGAGCTCCCGGAAGCGCGGCCCCTTTGTTTTCCTCTTAGGTAGAGAACACATGTTCCTATCGGCGTAATTCTCACAGAATCTCTTTGTGGAATCAGCTGGTACTGGCAATATTGCATGCGAGTATGTCCCTTTTCCATAGCATACAAGGGACCCCTCCTTTCTGAATTGTCCTCGCTAGGCTCCACTCGGAGTAAGTGTTTATTCATGAATCTTGCGATAGCGAATTAGTGATTCCACATCTAAGTCGTCGCCGGTATCTTGCAAGTACACCACTCTCACGATTGCTGGGCATTACATTAACGTTTACATTCACTTAGATTCTCGCTGGACAGCAACTTGTTCGTCACACGTGCCATCAGGGTATCGTTACCTTTGTCGCGGGCATTGCGCTCGAGAATCAGGCTATTGATTTGCTGCTAGACGGTCACTATCTTCTTATTTTCCTTCAACGTTGCTACCGATTGCATACTCGTGTGTTCTCTCGGTTATTACCTCCACCAATCACGATCCGGCATGAGAACGAGGCGCGTCATATACACCTGCCCCACGGGACGTTACGCTGAGCAAATTATGCTTATCAGTATCAACCGCTTCATCGACGAAATCATATTTTGGGCGACCAATATCGGAGTTCTAAGTACGTGTGTCGGGAAGAGTCTTCGTGGCTTACTCTAATAATTTTACTATCAGTATCGTGGGCTTCAGTTCTCAGCACGCCTACGGGCTTTTACTGTCTCATTCAACCATGGTTCCAGACCGAGGAAGGGCCAAGCAAGGCATGCGTAGTCTACCAGATCATCGGAAATTGTACCTCTTTCCTTTACTTGACGGCACTTACTGATTTATCTTCTTTCAGTATACGTCGCATCCATGTTATCAACGTGAGCTCTTCGGTGATATACATTTCTTACCGTTACACTTATGAGGTATTTGCCATAGGTTGAATCATCGGCCGTTCACACAACAACATGTTCTTGATGGGAACGGTACCTCCTTGGTTTTCGCGAGTTCACGAACACCAGCTTCACACGATCTGAGATCGCCATCCCCACAAATTATTGGTCGACGAGGATATAGGGAGCGAGGTAACGATTTCATTCTTTTGGCCAACGAGCCATGTTTGTTCAATCTGGCATCGTCTCGCAGAAAACGGGAAGCGCATAATCATTGGTTAACTGTGATCGACTCAGACACTTTGGATATCGGACTATGTACTATGGGCAAATGGACAAGGTATTCTCAATAATATTGTGGTCGACTCACTCTGGGTCCTCCTTGGTTTGACAGCTGTCTTGATTCTGGCCGCTATATACTAGAATGTGAAGGCCCAATATCCGTAAAAATTACCACGAATCTAGCGTATTCCTTATCGGCTCTACAAAGCGAGGATGGACCTCATACTCATCGGGCAACAGAGTTCCCCTCGCCCCTGGTTGCCACCAGTCATATTTCCAGTCGTACTCCCAACCATGCTCCTTCATTGCCCCCCTCAGTAAGGTCTTTAGAAGCGTATAGTCAGGCTTCTCCTCGAACTTCAGCGCGCGGCAATGTGAGAAGAATGGTGTGAAAAACGCTGGTGAATGCGCGAGTAGTTCCGTGAAGCGAACACCCCGTTTCATCTCACCAATGCGGCGTAGCTTTGCTGGAATGTCGGGAGCACATATACCTTGCCAAGGAAGACGGCCATGTAGAAGGTAAAGAAGAAGTATGCCAATTGCCTCAACGTCATCTCGCCTACTGGGCTCTAAGAACAGTGTCAGCGGACGACATAAGCGGGAATGTCGACAGGGCATACCCAGGCCGAAATGAACATTATGGCTGGCATAACGAGGGGTGCCTATCCCTCCACGCCCTTCGCGGAATGGCATATGTTTTCCTGTGGTGGGATCGAGATAAAGCTTTGATAAACCCATATCAAATAGATACAGTCGTTGATAGTCTTCTAAATACCCCATCGCGAAGTTATCTGGTTTGATATCGCGAACGATAATACCCCTCGCATGGACGTGTTCAATTGTCGAGAGCTATCCAAAATGGCGCGATACTACTCAGCGGCGCAGCTTGGCGCGAAAGGAGAGCAACTCACCATCTGCTCGCCCAACATCAGGATGGTCTTCAATCCCAATTGACCTCTACAGAAACGCCGAAGTTGCTCGAGATTGAGTCCGAGCTTGTCCATTACCATGACATTTGCATTCTTGTCCTGGCCTGACCAACGGATATGTGGGATGCCCTCCACGCCCTCAAGCTGAGCGTACACCGCTGCTTCATATGGTATTGTTGATGGCACTGACGGATCGATCACCTCGAATTTGAGGGCTACGCCTGCGCCAGTATGCACATGAACGCCATTCCAAACATAGGCTAATCAGTGGGCGTATAGATATTAGCATTCAGGGGTCGACGTAGTGAAACCGTAGACAGATGACCTACCAAAGGACCCACTTCCTAGCAGAGATGTGCACTGGTAATTGTCCCTCACACGAAACGGTGGGTTCCCATTGGAGACCACAGGCTCATTGGGTACCACGTACTTCGAGGAATCGCGCAGGACAGGCAATAATTCGTGTAACGACGTGAGCGTATACGTAGGCGCAACCGTTGGGATATGCAATTTCGCGCTTCGTGTACCCTCGGCTCGCAGGAAAGCGGTCGGAAAACCAGCTTGGCTGGCGGTTTCGCAAACTCTGTATACGTCCGATGAGAAGACAAGAATCTGGTCGGGGCGAATGTCGGGATCAAATTGCTTGCAGAACGAGAGTGTTCTTCGCCACAATTCGGAGGAGGACAGCTGTGACTGGGTCTCGTCCCCAACGCAGTCCGAGTATAACCCTAGCGATAGACCTTCGTATTGAGTGACTGTTTCCTTGGCTGCAGATGGGATGGCCACTGGCACGTATCCGCGATCTATCAGCTCAGCGATCAGTTGCTGGCCACCGGGCCAACGTGTCGCCTTCCCATAGGACTCCATGGCGTTGCTAATCGTTGAATCGTCCACTGATGCGCCCAAATACCGTGCGATGCTTCGAACTACGTCAACCGCGGGTACTATCTGTTGCTCGATAGTCCCAACACTTTCGTACTCCACATAAAGATCGAGCAACTCCTTAGCCGTACGGGAATGTTGGGATGGAGGGAATATATGAGAGAGGGCATTCTGCAACGGCCCATCTCGATCCTGTAGAGAAGGGCCTTTGAGCGTCATGTACTCTCAAGAAAATTGATTTACGTACGATGAGGATATGTGGGTCAAGTAAAACGATTTTGATATCTTTGGGTAGGACGGCGGGCGTGGCGCGGGCCATGTCTAGCCCGAGCTGGGGCTCGTTATCCCATTCGCCGTCTTCGTTCTCAGCCGCGACCACTGGGTCCCCGTCGTGTACCACTGGAAGAGTCTGCAAATAAGGGGTACACGGTCTTAAAGATTCGACGAAGGGATTCGGAGATGCGTCCTCCATGGACGACAGACGGGGTTGACGAAAAATGCGGCCATCTGCGAGGAGACGAGGTAGTGCCTGAGAAATCACGGTATCAGTAAGCCCGTCAGCTCAGCAGCCCGGTATCAAGATGAGGACTCTTACCTCTCGAACAGCCTTAATATAGCGAATAGCCCAGTTGCATGTTTTCCACGTATAATCCAATGTTAATCTGCGTACCCGATCGACTATAAGTATTAGGTCGTTCGTTTATAAGTATTTAACGTACTGGCGTACTAATGGTAGCTCGTCGAATAAAGTGGTTTCGAATTCTCGGGGGAGTTGTTGTAGAGGGAGGGCATCGAAGTGGAACTGTACGTCACGATCCACGAACAAGATGCCTGGGGCCTCTTTGGGGGATTGACCGCTCCAAGTATCCCATCGACTGCCAGGCTCGTCGTCTCCTCCCGTCGTGCCAATAACCGGAACGGAGGGCCCAGCACCATTCCACGCCCTCAGGAACATTTCGAAGCCGGCCTCATCCAACTGGTAATCAATGTTCTGGAGAAGCTTGATGGACCGTTCGTCGTCGTTGTCGAACCTGGCGCAAATTCGAGGCGTAACGGAGAGATATAGAGGGTCTTTGAACGGAAGTGGTGGTACGACTTTCAAGGTGCGCCCATCTGCCTCTGAACGCGAATTCAGCACGAAGTATTCGCTCCATGGTAGTCGGGGTTTCTCTTGAGTAACCACAAATAAGTTCGGTACACGGTAATAGTTTGGATCGGTATCCCGGAGGTGGAGGGCGAGAAACGGCTTGGTGACGATCGAGGATGCAACTTTCCGTCCAGCTGGAGTCCATGCCGGCAGGTGCGGAAGTAGCCTGGCTACGACGAAGCTATGAAGCATGTTGCCGTCCTTGACCACTGCGGACGGAGTCCAGGAATATCAGGAACCTGTCGCAGCATTTTGGAAAAAGAAATAAAGATGTGGCGCGTGACAGGTTGTGGGTCCAGGAATTTGAGGCGCCTCCCAAGCTCCTAATGGAACCCCTTGAAGTTGTCCCTTAGCAGAGTGGGTGGCCGCATCGCGGGCTGTTGTTAAAACGGTAAATGGTTATGAGAGAGGCCGCAGGTCACAGATAAAAGAAGCCACCTTTCGTACAGGTGCTCCTATCCATTGTCATTATTTTGAGCGGGAGAAACGGTTTAGAAACAGTCCACAAATTTGCGTCCGTCCGGTAGTCACTTTTTACCAACTTTCGACTGCGACGCGCTAAGACCACTGGAAAATCCGTGGCAAATCAGTAACGCAAATTAGTGCTGCAGGATTTGGCCGCGTAGTTCATACTGGGGTCCTCCCTAAACAAAAAAATAACGTTATGGCACCCTACTGGCACCGTATTTGATCCAAATTCCCAGCAAACTACTGGCTACCTCCCTCTTGCACAGCTTCATCCACTCTCTCGACGTTGCTCGCCATCCTATCGACAAGATGCCCGCAGACCGCTCCCCAAAAAACCGTCGCCAACGACGAGCCCGTCCGTATCAAGGCTCCCCTCAATTGGCACGAGGATCGGGTTCTCCCTGGAGTACTCGTGGTAACAGCAATCGGTCGGGACTCGTGGTAAGGAATCGTTTTCTTTTACTGTTGTTGGTAGTCGGGGCTCGGTCTGACTCTTGTCATTGTACCGAATGAAAAAGGTATTCAAGGATGTAAACAGAGACTTTGACACCATGATTGTAGGACTTGGTGATTGCGTTCTTGTTGTCAACTTCGTACTCACTACTTCCCAGGTCGCCGGATATCCTGGACCTGGTCATCACATAGTCCCACAACAAGGCCAACAACAAATTGAAGGTGGAGAAGACCACGATGAACATCATCGTGGATGGTGGATACTACTGCTGCCCTTCCTTTTCGTCATTGCCGTACGTCTCACTGACGGATACAAAGTGGTAAACTGAGTCTAACTAAATCCCTAATAACGCAGACGACGAACTAGACATGTACACGGACCACATTTCTTGGATCTAGACTTTCACAAACCTGGAAAAAGTACGTCAAAAACAAAATACGCAGGTAGCGGAGTTACAATGTATCAATAAACACATCAAAGCGGAGTTATACATTGTATTGATAGGAACAGTCCGCGCGGAGCCCAGCGGAAATTGCCCAATATGGTAAGTCTACAATGTATGCAATAACAACCATCCGCGCGGAGCAGCTCGCACATCGGAAGGGCCGAGGGATTAACCGGCAATGCAGCAGAATGCTGTGGAACGGTTAGTGAGGTGGCTAGGTTGTTTCCAATCATTCCTATACAGGTACAATGAGGCAGCAGGGATAAAATGTCAGCAAATCGGTCCAACATCGGGCGACCGATGTAGGCCGATTTTTTTGCTATTGCGGCTGATGGTTTCAGCTAGCATGTAGCCGAGACCTACTGGGATGATGTATATGATGCATCAGTAAAGAAGTCGGCCCAAATAAGCAAAGAATCGGTACATCCGATGTCCGGTGCAGGCCGATGTTTTGGGATACAGGCCGATGTTTTCAGGTAGTAGGTAGTGAGCATGTACTGTATTGTTATACATCATGATACCGAGACCAAAGCACCGGCCCATGTATGCAAAGCGTCGCCACATCGGCTGTACAACGGAGGCCGAGCATTTGCGAAACAGCCGAAATTGTTAGCGGATGAGTAGCTCGCATGTTCACGGATGAAGTGCATAATACCGAGACCAAATTACCGGCCCATGTAGGCAAAGCGTCGCCACATCGGCTGTACAACGGAGGCCGAGGATTTGCGAAACAGCCGAAATTGTTAGCGGATGAGTAGCTCGCATGTTCACGGATGAAGTGCATAATACCGAGACCAAAGCACCGGCCCATGTAGGCAAAGCGTCGCCACATCGGCTGTACGACGGAGGCCGAGGATCTGCGAAACAGACCGAGACTCATAGCAGGTGAGTAGCTCGCATGTTCACGGATGAAGTGCATGATACCGAGACCAAATTACCAGCCCATGTAGGCAAAGCGTCGCCACATCGGCTGTACGACAGAGGCCGAGGATCTGCGCAACAGGCCAAATTCTTAGTGGGTGAGTAGCTCCAATGTTCTTGGATGATACCAAGACCAAAGCACCGGCCCATGTAGGCAAAGCGTCGCCACATCGGCTGTATGACGGAGGCCGAGGATTTGCGAAACAGGCCGAAACTCATAGCAGGTGAGTAGCTCGCATGTTCACGGATGAAGTGCATGATACCAAGACCAAAGCACCGGCCCATGTAGGCAAAGCGTCGCCACATCGGCTGTACGACGGAGGCCGAGGATCTGCGCAACAGGCCAAATTCTTAGTGGGTGAGTAGCTCCAATGTTCTTGGATGATACCAAGACCAAAGCACAAGCCCACGAAACAAGCCGACGGTCTGGGCCAGTGAGTATCCAGTATTTCCAATTGTTAAGTACACAATAGCAAGTGCAAAATTGTCAGCCAGTGAGTAGCAGGCATGTAGTATGATATATTATACAATCGAGCACATCAGCTACTACATCAAGTACTGCCGGCCTGACCTGAGTGCCGTCGGACTGTCTCATTGATTAACCGACGACATCGCGCCATCATCGCCTTCAGTCGCTCGACCTCGGCCATCTCCGCCTGAACTTGCGCCATCTTTTGAAGGTAGAGCCGGTGGGCAGCATCCTTGTAGGATATGCCCCACCGCTCCTGCGCTGCCTTGATTGATACATGTAGTTCTGTGACTTGTGCCTTTGTGAGAAACTAATAATCATTGTTAGTGGCTGTTGTCTGTCGGTACACCGATGTCATACCGGGTTTGCCGGCACCTGGATATCGTGTTCGCCAATGAAGGATGTATCCCCGTGAACCGGGGGAAGCTACACCTCAATGAATTGAGTCAAACTGTCTTTCCCATCCACCGCTAAAACCACGTACCTCGTCATCGTTTGTTGTGTCCACTTCCATTGCAGCCTTGATCTTCTCCTTCTCATATTCATATCTGATAAGATCAAGGAGGGACCATGGAACCTCCATCCTTTCATTTGTACTTTCGTCTTGTAGGGCGAATGTCGATTGGGCTCGGACAGTGCTGTCGTTGTTCTGCATATTGGTGGTAGTGGTGGTCGATGAAGGGCCGATAAGGATTCGGCTGATCATCAATATCACGTGACCGTGAGTGAAGTGATCTTGTGATCCGCAAATGGTTCATCTGTCACGTCAGCAACTTTTCTTCAACTTCACTTCACTTCGCACCACCAGCACGCTCAGCCGACTCAACCCCACAGCAATCTAAATCTCAAACAATGTCCGCCACCATCGCATACGACATCTCCTCGCAACAGGCCGTCACCGCCACATTCACCGAGCTGCAGCAGCAGCTGCTTGCCCAGGTCGCTGCCGGCACGGGTTTGACATGGTTCATGGACAACAGAAAGGAAATGGTAAGTGTATTTTCTGTGGCACCTGCATGACTGACAGAGCGACCACCATCATTACAGTACGCATTCGCGAAAAAGGGCATCGAACCGAAAATTCAAACAGGAGATAGAAGCAAAGTGGCTGATCACGCGGACGCTAAGCGCGTTGAAGGAGAAGACCGACGACTTGGTAAGGGATTTTTTTGAAAACCCCCGCACGAAGACGGCCTGCGCCGTCGCCGAGGCCGCCCGGGAGCTACGGAAGCGGCAAAAGTCAGAAGGTGGGCGGGCTGATCAGTCCGGCGTGGATAGCAGAAAGGAAGGAGAGCGGGTAGCCGAGGCCGAGGACGCGATGGAGGTGGATGGCACAGGGCCATCGGGGGTGCCGAAGGCAGCAGCGCCCAAGGACAAAGCGCCGACCGCTCCGAAGCGACGCGACGTGGAGCATCATGAGGGGAGAAAAGTGGTTCGGGAACACGGTGGGGTGCAATCGAAGCCGAGGGGGCCGCGACGATCGCCGACAGTGGATGAAGATGAGATGAAGATCGTTAAGAAGGAGGAATTCGACGCGCTCATCCGACCGAGGATCGAGACGTTGGATGAGGCGATGAGGCGACGGATGGAGAAGGGCAAGGGGAAGGCTACGGATGAGATAACGGTGCGTAAGATAGTTGCGCCAAAGAAACGTGCCACCGCCAAGTCAAAGTCGATGGTCGGTTCGGAGACGGATGAGGCGGGCGAAGGTGGGCGACCAGTAGCCGGCCCAAGCAAGGTAAGTGCTGCACTTGTAACCGCCTATGATGCTGACTGAGCAGCAGCCTCGCCGACGGCGTGAGCCCTCGAGCGATGAGGGCGAGGAGTTCCCGGAGCCGAGCGATGACGACGAAGAAAGCGAGTCCGGCAAACGAAGGAATCCTCGTCGGCAGGCGAAACCCAGAAAGGGTTCGATGGCCCTGCCGAAGGTGGAGATAGTCGAGCGGAACATGCGTGGAACGACCCGGTTGCCGTCGCTTGGGCCGACCAACGGTGAGTTCGAACCGGGATGTCTCCGGTGCATGAAGGCGGAGGTCCCATGTCAGCGCCTGGCGAGGAACCCGGTCGGCTCGTGCCGAAGGTGCCGACAAAAGAAGGTGCGGTGTGAACGAGTGCGGGAGCTCGACGACCCAAACAGCCTCATCTCGCAAATGCGCAGACAGAGGGACGAGGTCGCACCGGTGCCGGCCGAGTGGCAAGCCTTCATGCAGGAGACAAATCGGCGGATGGACGACATGGCCCGACAAATAGGCGAGTTGGGCCGAGAGGTAAACAAAAGGTTGGAGTCGAACTCCAACAAGTTAGACAGCGTGGATCGGGGACTCAAGCTGGTCCTCGACATGCTCGGTCGAAACGGCTTGGCCGACGCGGAAGGCTCGGTCGAGCAAAGGAGCGAGCCGGCGTATCAGGCAGCGGGCTCAACAGACAAGAGAACATTGGTCGGCGAATGGGCACAACGCCATTCCAATAGACCCATCGCCCCCATTGTCGCAGAGCCTGCAGAGCCTGCCCCCCCAGCAGCCACATCGCTTCCTCCGCCGCTCCCCGACATGCCCCCACCCCCACCAACCATTGCGCCTCCCTGCACCCCTCCCCCGGCATCGCATCGTCCATTATCCCCGTCGCAAGCCCCCGCATCCCCTTCCACGCCGCCACCGCATTCACCATCCCCGACACATTCACCGTCATTGGCGCACGATTTGCCGACCGCCCCTTTGCCTCCCGCTCCCTCGCAGGCACGAGCCGCCAGCGAGGATGTCAACATGGACCTCGCCTCGTCGCCTGCTGCGGCGGCACCGATTATCACCGTGCAAGAGCCGACTCCACATGGGAACACCGCCCTTGCAAACCTAACCCATGCACTTGCTCAGCTGCAAGTGCCTCCCCCACGGATGACAAGAACACGGTCAGCAACACCGACAGACACCCTTCGTCGGTCAACTCGCTCGACGTCTCGGACACCCGCGCCTGATGATAGCAAGGCCGCGAAGCGAAAGGCTACAGGAAGTGCCTTGACCAAGACAAAGAGATTGAAGAAGTAGAATATGAACTTTATTTTAATATCGTTTTTCTTAGTTTTAATATAATAAGTTTGTTATTGTAATATAATACATTTTGTTGACTTCGAATTCACATGAGAGAGATTATTGATTAAGAGCGCGACTCGACTTCTTGGACTGCCTCTTGCTGCCCTCGGCTGCCCGATACTGCTCTGCATCCCTTGCAAGCCTCTCTTCCTCTGTTACTCTCTTCCTTGTGGTTGCACTCGGCTGGGTCGTAAGCGTATTTGTATGCTGCGCAGTGTTGATCGCACGCGCCTCGGACCGATCTGTAACTCGGCCGGCCGTGTTTGAATGTACTGGTGGATATTGTGGCTCTGGATCATTTGTTTCTTCTGTGGCTGGGCGTTGGAGTCTGCGAGGCTTCGGTCGAATAGCAATCGGCTGGGAGGCGAGTGATGCCGATACGTCGGCTTTTGCTCCCTTCAATCGTTTTTTTACCAGGCTTTGTCTTTCCTCCTTTCTTAATCTTCCTCGGCGGAGACGCGGGTGTGGGCGGGGGAGATTCGCTTTGTGTCGGGAAGCTCGGTGCGGGCGATCGTGAACGAGTCCCATTGTCACTGATAATTACATGCCTGGACGTGCGAGATAATCGCGCCCTTCCCGGTGGTGGCACATTGGGTAGCATGTCGCTCGCCTCGCTTCCCGCGCGGACAGACCGATCACCCGTCGATGGTTGTGCTGGACTACTACTGTTTACAACCGTGGTTGATTGATCACTTGTAATGATCTTTGTCGCCTTGACCTTCCATCGGATAGGTGCCGGGGTTGTGACCGGTCGAGTGCGTACCAACCGGTCGGCACTGTACCTTGCTGGCATCATCTGCTTCTCCTTCGTGTTGTAATACGCCCTGAACTTGAATGGTCGTTCTGTCTCCTGCTTAGCAAGCAGTATGTCGTACCACTCGTTTGCCAGTTCCGCCACCATGTTATGTGGTTGCCCGAACTTGAACATCGGGGCAGTCGGCAGATAGTCGGCTGCGACCGCCTCTTCACAATGCTGACTTAGCACGGTCCATGGCACCTTCGTGTCATGTCGGCCTGAAGCGAGGACTATCGGCAGCATCGGTGTCAGCCGCGAATTGCTAAAGATGTTCCTACTCACAGTAATGCGCATTGAGAAAGAGTCGCAGTGTTTGCTTGACAATCTTTGAATGTACAGGCACATTGGCGACGAAACGCGATGGTAGTATCGGCGTACCGTCGGCATTTTTGGACAGTTGGATTTGGCTGTCCAACGCATCGACCGGGATATCGTTGTCCACAGCGGTCGGATCATCTGCCTTTCCAAACCTCTTTTTGTTGAGCGCCACCACTTGTTGTGTAAAGTGGTACCAGACTTGGTCCTCGAGTCGCTTGTCTTTGATTAAATTGTCCTTAAAGATAAGCCGACCTGCGTCCGCACTAGCCGAAGGTTAGATCGGCGTTGAAGCGATGGGATCTGAACCACATTACCTTGTGAACTTCGGGTTTCCTTCGGGGTCCAAGAATACGGCGATACTGTATGTGAGCATTCCAAACCTCTTGAACATGTCGCGGCAATTCGCATCCAATGCCTTGAGTGCTCCGAGCATCGCATATCTATTCAAGGTCAATGCCGGTTATTCCGCGGTCAATGCTGTCGGTCACTTACTGTCGTCGCACTGGCTCAGAATTCCTTTCCGCCTGGAGCTTTGCTATCTCTTCCTTCACCGCATCGCGTTCTAGTGGTTCCATGGCAAAGTAAATCTGCCGCATCGCCATGCTTCGGTATCCGAGCGAATTTCGCTTTGTGGCCGCTGTCCGTATCCTGGCCTCAACATCCACCCAGTCAGGTTCCTCCTCTTGCGCCATCTCACCAATGTCTTCAGTCAGCGAACGACCCTCCGCGTAAGCCGATTTCGCCTTTTCTAATTCACCGAGCACGGCGGCCTCCAAGTATTGATTAGCATACTCCTCAATGCGCTCCTTGTAAGCGTCCATTCTCGGTAGTACCGTTCGGTAGCCGATGCGGAGCAGCCGACCGCCATCTTCGGTGACCTTTTTGCGATGTCTTTTGGCCCGCCAGTTATTTCTAACCCATGCAAGGAGTTCCTAGTGTGCAAGGGGTGAGATTTAGATACCCATCTGATTGACGATAACCATGACATTTACCCCCTCCCTCTGTTTTTTTCTCTTCTGGACTGAAGCCCTTCTTCTTCTCCGCATCTGTCTTCATTTGTGTAATCCAGTAATTAAATAGTTCTGCAGCCGCGACGGCAAAGGCTGTCTTGCGCTCTGAGGTTGTCTTCGCAGCGAGGTAGCCTGGCTTCCACAATTTCAGAACTGCTCTCTCCCCTTGATTGTATTTTGCTAGTTGCGTGACCGTCGCCATTGTGAAAGTGGGTGAAAGTCCGGGTGATGAATACCCACACTTCCCATCTTTATACATGCGTTCACAGTGAGGGACATCATGGGACCATGCCCTGACCGCGAGGTGTGCCACCATGCATCGCAGCTGTCACTTATTACACGTGTGAATGTTACAAGAAGGTTGCTTGCTCCCCAACAACAGTATGCCTCCCAGAAAGCGACAACGAGTGTTGGATCTCGACCATCCGAGGCTTTCTCAGTCCACTTGGGCAACAACTCAATTCGAGACCGATTCTGTTGATGGCACTGAGCATGAATACACCGCTTATGATCATGTCCCACACCAGGATAGTGGAATTCGGTTTGCCACAAATGCACCGACTGTTGTCCCCGACAGGACCACACCAATGGTACTTGACCATGAATACACGGAGGATGAACAAATCGCAGTATCTGCTGCATCGAAGACAAAGGTGAGCAAATTAATTCATGCACGATTGCCAAAGCTAGACAAAGAGAATTGCAATAGAGCCAACGAGACTATTTGGAGGAATTTGTCGCGCGTGCCGGCATTGTGATGAATGCTTTGATGGAGCATGAGGCCTTGATTAGCACACGCTGTGCGTGCGAGCGCAGAAGAGCAAGTTGGCGATGCAAGGAATGTCATCAGAGAACAATGTTTTGTCGCGAATGTATGCGGAATGCACACCTAGAAATGCCCTTTCATCGGATCCAGAAATGGACTGGCCAATACTTTCGTCCAGGTAGCCTCTGGGAGGTCGGCGTGTGCGTGATCGTCGATCACGGTAACACCGATCGGCGATGCGAATGGCTGAAGCACAAAGCGGACGAACAAATAAGGTTGCAAGCCACATGCGATAGTCAGGATGAAGGGGAGGATGAAGTTGAAGAAGTGGAAGATACATACCGAGACCGGCGAGCGGACGCCGACATTACCGTCGAGCAGCGGGATGGTGGGGCGGAGGAGCGTTTTGACATTGATGAAATCATTGAAGAGCTTGAGAAAGAGGAAGCCAGGCATGCACACGGTGGAGAAGAGGACCTGGATGGCGCCGACGAGGAGGACGAGGGGAAGGCCGGTCTTCCCGAGGCGCCGATTGACCACCCGATCGCTCCCAGTATGGATCCTGACCAAAATCCATATGTTTTATTTGTGCACACGAATGGTCTTCATTCGTTACCATACATACAATGTGGATGTGGGGGCCCGCAAGAGAGGATCGCTGGTGCCGTACGGATGCGACTGATGCCGGCAAGCTTCACCATATTCAAGACTATGTTCACCTTTGACGTTCTGGAGGACTTCCGCTTGGCCAATCTGGAGTGTAAGACATCGGCATACCAATACTATCAGCTACTAAGGCGAAAGACTGAGCCCTTGGCACCTCAGGTAGTCGTTGAGCGATATGCGGAACTCCGGCGCTTGTCTCGATGCTGGCGATGGTTGAAGAAACTGAAATGGGGTGGTCGGAACAAGACGCGAGAGAGCGATGGCAACACCATCAGCGAAGTTCGCACAGCCGAGCTTGCGCCGTTTTGTCCATGTTGTCCGCAACCAGGTGTGAACCTACCTGACAACTGGAAAGAGGATGAAAACAAGTGCGTAATGTGGTTAGCTTCTGAATCCTGATTGCTCAGATTGTTGCGTAGGTGGGTGTACCGCCGAACGCTCATGGCCGACGGAAACTTCAAGGCCGACCATATCCGACAATCCACCGGAGACAAGGATGTATGGCTATCACCTGGGTCAAGCATGTTACCACATCGTGAAGAATATGCCGAGTTTTTGCGGGCAGCAGAGAATATCAAGACGGTGTGTAGCGGCTTGACCGCGGCGCCAACCGTGACTAACCGAGAGACAGAAAGCGCCTTGCGAGAACAGCTTTCGAGCAATAGAGAACACTCTCCTGTACGCCAAAACATGTGATATCAATGGCATTGTGGCGATCGCCTGCCCGCGGCACGGCTGCTTCGCCCCAGGCGGTGTCGCCGACCTCTACAGAGGCGAACAGCAGAAAAATGTTGACTGGGTGTTACTTCAGTCATTAAAGTACTCCAACATGGATCCAGAGCAGGGGCTTCTGTTCTTCTATGACATTGCCTGTCAATACAGTGTCCATTTCCAGAGGCGGATCGGCCACCGGCTCCCCGTCGGCCTTGACACGGACTTTGCGATAGGCCAATTCCACGTCCATGGGCACAAAGAAAATTGTCTGTTTCGCTTCTCGTCTATGTTCATCCCACAATCCGGGATCGTCATAGGCGAGATTTTGGAATCGCTATGGGCGAATCTCAATGCAGTGACACCGGCGATGAGGACGGCCACACTCGCTCACCGAGCGGAAATGTTGGACGACCATATCTGTGATTCGAACCACAAGAAAGCATTGAACATCGGTGTGATCCATTTCCTGTGTCCTATGAATAAACAGATTGACTCCAGATTCAGTCAGAATGCTTTGTAAACGATATGTTCTCGCCGACAAGCGGGCAGCCGATGCAGAAGATACAAGGGATGAAATCGCAGAGCGTGTTGGTGCGAAAAACATCGCAGCATGGACCGATGCCGTTGTTGAAGCAGAGAACACTCGTTACATTGATTTATCAGTGATGGATATCTATGGGATGTCTGCAAGTTATGAAGACCATCTGGCGGTTCCTGCCGAGGATGAGCCGTTGAATGGCGAATACCAGTGGATACGAGAAGCGATAGAGGTCCAAGAGTTGCAGTAAGTTCAGTTCTGATTGTTACATTAATATTGCCCTCTCATATTCGAATTTTCAAGATGGCACGTCCTATGCCGGGCTAAGCGCGCATTGAAGAACGGCCGAGCAGATGAGGCGAGGCAAATCGCTAACTTGCGGGAGAAAATATCCAAGGGCATAAGCGACATCGCCTTGCAGAGTCGTGTGTTAGGCATTGATGGGTCCGACATTCGAAACATTGACCCACCGGCATCAATGACGGGGACCGAGCCGCTTCCTGGCGACGCATTATTTTCAAACCTGAATGACTTTGAGCCACCAGACAATGAGATTGATGTTGATGACGAGGAGTCTTCTGATGAAGCCGATGTTCCTACGGTTCTCACTGCGGCCGTCGCTTCTCCTCCGCTGGCCGAGCATCCAATGACGGCATCACCGAGTCATACCGGCGCACACCTGCTTGCTGAAAACGTCATCATTCCTTTGCCATCAACAGTGCCCCAGTGTGCAGCGCAACTCAGGTCACATGAGTTGGGACTGCGAGAGCGTCAGGCCGATGCATTGCTCAAGTCGCTTCGCGAGATCATTGCCGAGAAGTCAATGTTATACAGTCATACATTGCGCGGCGCTGGCCGGCAACTCATAAAAACGAGATTGCGCGATCGAATTAACACACTGAACAAGAAGCGAAGCGATCTTGTGTATGCTTATGCCCGATGTCGGCACGCGATGATGACACTGAAGGCCGATGATACCATCCTCCGCAAGTTCAAGGAGCTGTCTAAAGCAGACATCAAGAGTAATACATATGTCGTTAACCCAAACCAACCTGGGTCTACAACCTTGAACCTTTCCTGGATTTGGCATGTTGGCCGAGATGATGAATCGGCTCCGGCCGCCCTACAAGAAAGTGAGTAATTTTTAACGACAATGGGCAGTAGTCAATGACCACATCATCGAACTAGGTAATCGTGTGCTTTATCTCAAATCGCGCGCACTCGCCTCCCGCTGGCGGGAAGAACTTCTATTGGTAAAGTACGAAATGGAGTGGACTGTTAGATATTTCAAGCACAACCATGACGTATGGGTGGATCGGAGCTCCGACAGTAGTCCGGGGGCAAAAGCTTATGCCCGACGCAAGGCCGCCCAGTACTTGCGGCAGGCTCAGGTGGCTGAAGGGGAATTCATCAAATACAATCGAGCACAGCTTCACCTCGTCACATGATTTAATTAACATCACATGCCCTTCGTGTATCTGTGAATCAACAATCTTGTATTGCTACCCAAACCTGAATTGAGCAGATTGATCTTCACTACCACACTACCACCATGCCGATGAACGCGATCCCTCTTTTTTCATACGATCAACTCAATGCCGGACCCCTGAGACCCCAGGCCGCAGCATGGGGGCGAAGAATTCCATCGCAATTAATTGTTGATTATGCTGATCATCGGTTCCTGGATATTTTGCTCGCTATGAGGCGCAGCTGGGACACGGTCCCCGTCGCGCTGTTGCGCAGAGAACTTGTAAGATGCCGTGGTGTCAGTGCTCACAAACCATTGATTCCTTGATCCCTTAGGAATACATCCTCGGCACAATCGGTGCATCGGTTGCCCTGGGACACATTGTGACGCCGGGTCCAATTGTTCGGGCGCTCGCCAAAGGCCTCGAGGAGGATTCGATCACGCCCGCGTCATTCCAAGATTCCCGCGAACTCGGAAAGGCGCTGAATCTCGCGCGAATCAACCGTCTGAAACAAGCTAATCGACCATTAGCTCATAGGCATGCTTGGTGGGAAACATCGGCATCACGCCGAGCAGCCGAGGCCGACCGAAGCTCACCTTCACCCCACATTCTATCCGCAGCAACGATCATTCAATGTCTGGAGGCATGGGGAGAACAGCTATCCGAAAGCGAAGGCGAGAAAAATATCCCTTTGTACAAAGATCCAGATGCGGTACACCGCCCGCTCAGCGTACTGATTGTTCGGTACGCGGCACAAGCCACCATTCCGATTACATCGCCGCCTTGTGACCGATGTATCGAGCGGCTCGACATCATAACGCAGATGATGTCCACACTGGAGGTCGTGACGAACGACAGAATGATGTCCGTCGCGGCTCACGGGCAGGAGGCGGCCGCCCTCTTCGATATTTACGAAGCCGTAATTTACAAGGAAGCCGACAACGCGGACGAGGCCGAGACGCAACAAACCGCCACTGAGCTGGATGCTGAGATCCAGCGAATTTTGGACGACAACCAGCCGGCTCCCGAGCACGCGAACCGAAAGAAGGCGACGAAGGCCATGGAGGACCTTCGGCGGAAAAATCACGCCCTCATCGACCTTATCAACAAGGTCGCTCGCCAGTCGCTCAAGGCGATCCCCAACCGGACGAACGCGTTTTGGAGCGAGGGCCCGGACTTATCGTTGGAAGAGGTATTCGCCGAGTTTCGCGCGGACTCTGTCGGCCCTTCGGAAACGCACGACGGATACTTCAGGACCTTGCCATCTGGGTCCGAACGCTCAGGCGACACGCTCGACCAGGCATCGAAGATTCGTGATGCGCAATTCCCGCTCATCTACAACCTCCAGCCACTGACGCCAATTGAACCCAAAGATGATGGGGATATACCACACATTACCTTGGCCAATCGTCCACATGATCGCCTTGCGTCGGTGTTCCGAACACCGAAACTCTCAGAGCCACTGGTATGATTCCTTTTTCTCTTTTCCATATATCTACTCATATACTCCTCACCATGCTAAGGCTGAAATGACCGGCTTTGCAGCCCTTGACCGTGCGCAGTCATCCTTGCGCCGGTCTGAGCCGACTATTCCTCGTCACAATTCACCTGAGTACGTCCCATCTGGCTCCGATACCCCGAAACCTCCGATAATACCTGTCGTGGACGTTCTGGAAAGCGACGATGACTCTTTCCAGAGCCTTGGAGGGACATCGTCAAGCATTGTAGGTAAGAAATTGGCCATCGGACAAGCCTCGGCTCAGCCATTAGCCGGTTCAGCCAGTGGCTCCGATGCCTCTCTCGGTGGTGAATCGGCCATGGAATATGAACCTAACAAGGCGGTCGCAACTTCCGATGATGAGGCGAGCTTGGGTGGTGAGTCAACCGAGGACCCGAGTTCCACCGATGAGATCGCCGATGATCATCACGCCTCGCTCGCGGCTTCCGATGATGAGGCGAGCTTGGGTGGTCAGTCGACCGAGGACCCAAGTTCTGATGATGAGATGGCCGATGATGAGAGTATGGAGGAGAACACCCCGGGCGTCGACTTATCGCGCCATCGTCAGCACACACCGCCTGCCGAGCAAGAGGCCGAAGATGACGATGATGCAATGTCCCTTGGCGGCTATACAGACGATGAAGCCGACAACTCGCACGCATTCAGCATGGTGGAGATGCAAGCCAATATCTCCCATATTCCTTCATCTCCTGAGGTTGGTCGCAGGGGTTCACCCATTGATGAAGTGGATGACGCGTACTCGGAATACTCGGATGACTCCGACGGGGATGTCGACATTCCCGATGATGTTCGGGCATATCTACAGGCCTCCCATACTCCGGGATTTCAATGTATGTTCGTTCCTTCGTTTCTTCATTTACATTGTCAACTCACCCCCCTCCAAGCGCGCTATCAAAATGTCCACTTTGAACATATCCCGGATGCCGAGTTTGCCGATGATGTCTTGTGATTGAACAGTCGTCGTACATTGTTCTTTATTCTTGCTGTAAATAATGACGCTTTGTTTGGACTTTGAATATATCATACTAGAGTACAACATACCCACTACTCACCTGCCGACAAATCGGCCTAACCTGCAAACCTTCGGCCTCTGCCTGAGGTCTGATGTTGAAATTATTTAGACTTGGTACTGTATACCACATGGTAGAACATGCCCCCTACTCATTGGCTAAAATACATTGGCAGGTACTGCAAAACTCGGACATACCCGCTGCCCACCGGCTGAGACTGTCGGCTTGTTTCGCAAAAGCTCGGTCTGCACCAGACATCCAATGTGTAGACATTCTGTCTAAATACGCATGGCCTTCACCCGAGTTTTACCGTACCTAGCTGCTACTAACCGGCCGCGCCGCTTTGGTCTGTGTATCATGCACTTCATCCACGAACATGCGAGCTACTCACCCGCTAAGAATTTCGGCCTGTTTCGCAAATCCTCGGCCTCCGTCATACAGCCGATGTGGCGACGCTTTGCCTACATGGGCTGGTAATTTGGTCTCGGTATCATGCACTTCATCCGTGAACATGCGAGCTACTCACCTGCTATGAGTTTCGGCCTGTTTCGCAAATCCTCGGCCTCCGTCATACAGCCGATGTGGCGACGCTTTGCCTACATGGGCCGGTGCTTTGGTCTCGGTATCATGCACTTCATCCGTGAACATGCGAGCTACTCATCCGCTAACAATTTCGGCTGTTTCGCAAATCCTCGGCCTCCGTTGTACAGCCGATGTGGCGACGCTTTGCCTACATGGGCCGGTGCTTTGGTCTTGGTATCATCCAAGAACATTGGAGCTACTCACCCACTAAGAATTTGGCCTGTTGCGCAGATCCTCAGCCTCCGTCGTACAGCCGATGTGGCGACGCTTTGCCTACATGGGCTGGTAATTTGGTCTCGGTATTATGCACTTCATCCGTGAACATGCGAGCTACTCATCCGCTAACAATTTCGGCTGTTTCGCAAATGCTCGGCCTCCGTTGTACAGCCGATGTGGCGACGCTTTGCATACATGGGCCGGTGCTTTGGTCTCGGTATCATGATGTATAACAATACAGTACATGCTCACTACCTACTACCTGAAAACATCGGCCTGTATCCCAAAACATCGGCCTGCACCGGACATCGGATGTACCGATTCTTTGCTTATTTGGGCCGACTTCTTTACTGATGCATCATATACATCATCCCAGTAGGTCTCGGCTACATGCTAGCTGAAACCATCAGCCGCAATAGCAAAAAAATCGGCCTACATCGGTCGCCCGATGTTGGACCGATTTGCTGACATTTTATCCCTGCTGCCTCATTGTACCTGTATAGGAATGATTGGAAACAACCTAGCCACCTCACTAACCGTTCCACAGCATTCTGCTGCATTGCCGGTTAATCCCTCGGCCCTTCCGATGTGCGAGCTGCTCCGCGCGGATGGTTGTTATTGCATACATTGTAGACTTACCATATTGGGCAATTTCCGCTGGGCTCCGCGCGGACTGTTCCTATCAATACAATGTATAACTCCGCTTTGATGTGTTTATTGATACATTGTAACTCCGCTATGTGAAATACGTCGTCTCAGAAAGTCCCAGAAAAACACAAAAACATGAATCCCAACTCAACTACCCGAGCATCAACGCTTGTATCACCGCCATATCATCACTGATGTCTTGCGTCTTCCTTCATGACGCCGCGGAGTCTTACGAACCACGGCGATCGTGCGTCTTTTCAAACATATGACCTAACTCGCCGCTCACAGTGTACATGCAACATCACACCCAAAATGACTGACTGGGCTGGAAGTGATGCACGATACCGACGATTCTTGAAAGCAGAAGTTTAAAGCGTTCAAGTGTACTACCACAGACGTGCCCAGGAATTGGCACCAAGGGATAGGCGGTGGACCTAGGTAGAGAAGTCAGAAGCGACAAAAGCCTGACGAGGGAACAAGGGAGAGAGAACACGGACTACGCGCCTACGCGCCTTCACGCCCACCCTTAGAGCGTAATACCATACTACCCAAATGTTATCAATCATCGTAGGCTGCAAACGTCCGTCTGGTGCGCGAGTACTAAGACGGATTGACGATCCCAGTGGATACGTCCCAGTAGGAACCCAGTGATCGGAACCCAGCGGACGCTGATCGTCGCTCCTCCATACAGGCTCAAACCAATTCGCGGTCCCCACTCTTCCGTGATTTTTAAGATGCTGCTCGGAATCTGTTCCGTCATCCCGCTAAGGGGTCAATTGGCCGATTCAGATCAAAATCTGGACACGTCAACACCATGCCGAGCTTTAAGCTGAAAGAGGCGTTTTATTCCATGTAAGCAACAAGACATTGGGGATACTGAAAGTTACACGATGCGTCGGTCCCGCTGCAAGACAAGCACAACTGCTCGTCATGATCATGGTACGCGCGGCCTTCGAATAGGATCTGCACAGTAGCAAAGAGACGAAGCGTTCCTCGCGGATTCCATCATAGTGCCATCCTCCATCCTCGATGCCAAGGTTAGACCCGCTTCGTGTTCGACGATAAAATGGCCTCTTACTGTGAGAGGCTCGGCGAGTTTTCTGTATCTTGGAGTTTCCGATGGGACGATGCTCATCCATAGGCCTCCAAGGTCTACCCATGAAGTTCCCGGAAGGAAATCGTCGTCATGAGTTGCCCCATAGCACCGCTTACAAAATAGACAACACATTCGCATAGTTGTCGGACTTCCCATGAAGGCGATTGAATGAGCGTAGCTTCATCTGCATAAATAAAGACTCATTAGCTACTGATTATTTCCCGTAAGCGCACCAAGAGACAACACACCTGTGTATCACTGACAAGCGCATCGCTCGTTGGACGGCTGCCGCATCACAACGTTTTGTGGTAATCGCGAGGAAGTAATTTATCTTGCAGTCCGTCGCGTTTCAGAAGCTCACCTACGTTTATTATCGGCTAGCGCGATCGTGAGATGAACAGAGAGGGACAAGGCGACTGGCCTGGTACTGAGTTTGAATCTTCCATCGTGCCAGGGGTGACGCACTGACCATCTTATCTTCATACCACCCATGACCAGCTTGCCGAGCACGTACCAGGAAGTAATCGTTGTGTCCTGTGTTAGGTTGTCGAAGATATATCTGACAACTGGCGCACTTCGATTCCAGCTTTCTGTGTCGGAGATATGAACATCAGTAAAACCACACATACTTTCGCCTTTTGGCGGGCTTTTTGAGGGCTTTTGGGGCCTTTTGGGGACAAAAAAGTGCCGGAAAGGAGCAAAAGGCTAGGGACATGGCTTCTGAAGGGCTTCAGTGGAGCGCGAAGCCCGCAAAAGTATCCAAAAAGCCGCGCAAGGCATTTTTGCGATTTTTCTGATGAAGGTGTTCAAGGTCATCCTAGTTTTCTGTATGCGGCCACCACTCTTTCTCTCAAACCATCACCATGTCCTCAATCCTCTCGATTCCAACTCGCGGAACCACTATGATGAGCACCCTCCGATATCGAATTCGATTTAGGGGTTCACTTCGCGATATTCGCCCTTTTGGCTCGGGGGCGTCCTCTGATGGTACGCATGCATCTAGACACCCGTGGATTGACAGCGATTAGACTCATAATTCCGATCCACACCGCTTCCTACGACCAGATCCTCTGAAGCAGACGAAGAAAGCGGCGCAGGAAGCCCGCAAGCACTCACCTAATCCCGTCGACGCGGCGTCTCCTCAACTCAAGGAAAGGGCATACACGGACGCTACGGGGAATAAGGAAGGCGTTGGGATGGTTGACCAAGTTGGGAGCCAGAGTGCTACTGCAAACAAGATGGGAGAGAGGCCGGCGAAGTGATACACCTCGTAAGTCATGGAATTGTTAACTCGAAGACGCCAGGGTTGACGATCTTTGAACTACAGATAGAGCATATATGTTGCCTGTGCTTGCATCGACAGCAATTGTCTAATGAAATCTGGCTCAACATTCGTATAAGCTGCTTTCAAACCTCATCTACAAAGACAAATGGCGTCCTTACGCGGTTTCTCGGGTGACTTCGTCTAGGTGTAGGCACCGTTTGTGATCTTGTGCTAGCCTTACTGATGCAATTGCTCCCCTCTTCTCTCTCCTCACATTTTCCGTTTATGAGTATGGCGTATCTAGATATCTAATGGTGATATTCAGTGGGTCTGCGACTTCGATCTGCTGAACGTGGACATACGCGATTTCCATGCCCATTTTTCCGACCTGATGGAATAGGGCGTGCTGCGAGGCATATTTCTGCGTATCTTTGCTACTCATCGCTGGCCATTACTATGTCGCTGCATTGAAGCCCTCATTCGGGAAATCAGGTGGCGCTGGAACAACTTCTATACCCACTGGTCAAGTAAAGTGTCTCGCTGTTGGCTTGGGTCTCGTGATGACCAACCGGCCTTAAATGGCGCCGCATTATGAGGGACGAGCATGGCGAACTCCGGCGTCTCGTCACCCATGCCTTTCCTCTAATCCTTGTATACGAGAACTTGAAGTCCACATCATCTGGATACAAGCGCCAACAGGATCCGACGTGTTCGCTATACCCTTAGACTTTTGTAGTTCGTGGGAGGTGCGGTTATCCTTCTGCGTGTGCATGCTCCTGGGCCCTCATCGCAGAACATATAGGATACAAGCCTCGTCATCTCCCAGTATTTCCGGGATGGGCGTGAAATCCGTTATATAAATCGAGGTGCTTGGGAAATGGTTCGCATTGACGAAAATCGAGTTATCAGTGAATCGAGTATCGCGGCCACAATGGAGCCGGGGGGCGATTTTTGATATCGGCATCACCATCACGCAATTGATAGACCCTCTATCAGAAAAACATCTTGAAGGCGGGTTTGGGGGCAGTTGTCCTCAATGTGGCCGGCGCCACAAGACGACTTAGGAAACCAACTGGTCATGGATACGTTTGTGGGTTATAAAGCTCACTCTATCTTGGCTTCGTCACTCACGGAGATGTTGTGGCCTCCCGCCAGTTCCGCGACGGGGAATCTAGAGATAGTATGTGTAATTTAGAGGAGACGAGGGTGGGACGTTGACTCGGCGGCTTTAGCAAGTATCCCAAGGATAGGCATCGCGATATTCCCTAATCTAGAACGGCTCTCGGTTCCTCGGAGACGCGATTCGCGAATGGCTCCTTCATTCCTTGCGCTATTGTCCAAATGCAGAAATGCGAGCCCCATTGTCGATTCTGTACACAGCACAGTTCTTGGACAGCTTGACGGCGGGCCATCGGCCTCCTTCTGCACTGCGAGGACTACAGCAACCTCGTGCGATACACGGCGACAGTATCTCATGGGATTTCGAGCAGTTCATGAACTGCCGAGTGATCGGTTCACGGAGGCTATTGGCTCCTAGAGCTGGCTAGGTGTCTGAGCAGACAGAGCGCATGTTACACTATCCTCCAAGCCTTCAAATTACGTCGGCTCAAGCCGACTTTCGGTGGCTCGGGTTACATCATGCTGCGTCTCACTTCTCTCGAATCACCAGCGTGTCCCCAATACGGCTGCTTCACTACTCCAACCTTTCGACCATCCTTCCCGTTCGAGTCCAGGCATCATTTGCCTGTTTTGTGGACTGTGGGGCGTCGTCTGACGAGACGCGTAAATCCGTATATCGCTAGGCAGGCATATCTTAACGCGTCGATGCTCGCTGTTAGACCCTCCGACATGAACGAGGAAAGCGGCTAGGGTGTCCCCGTCTCCTCACCTCAAGGAACGCGTACACGGACGCTGATCGGGCATATATGTATTCTGAACTTGCATCAATGCGAGTCCTATTCGGTGTTTTACGATTCGACGTCTATATTCGATACTTTCAAGGAAAGGAGCACGGTGCGGAAGTTGAGTTAGCTTTTCTTATGAACGTTCGCTCGAGACGGTTGTCGTGACATGGCTTTAGAAAATCCTCTGTTAGCAGACTCAGCGGTTTGACTCAATTTACGGTGAGTCGCTAATCTATTCTCGCAAAGGCGTACAACGTCTAACCTCTAAGTGATAGGCCAGCGTCCGGCGTTCTGTATCAATTTGCCTCCCCAATTCGTGCCCTACTATTCTTTTCTTATTCTCCATATCCTCATCTTTTGTGTCTGCGATATCGCCGCTACGTCTCATGGTCGGGCTCCAAGAGACTCGAAGGCCTCGCCTGGAGGAGATCATGCTCAATATGGTATCCAACTAAATCTACGTATGCCCTAGCCCGTCATCTAGACTGCGTATCTGATAATGCTTTGATGCCAACCTCGTAGCGCTCATCGTTACTGCACCCGCTCTTCTGACGCCTAGCGTGAGATTCGAAGCCATGGCTTCTACACGATGCAGCAAAACGCCCCCGCCAACCCTCCGTTTCCCGTAACAGCTAAGCTCGACCAGCGTACTCTTCCTTGTGTACCACCACCACCACCACCACCACCACCACCACCACCGTCATTGTACTTGACTATGAGCTACCCCTCTAACCTCTCGGCCTCGCCACCTACGTGGCTGGGTAATCAATCTCAAGGTTAGTCTCCAGCACGCCCTAATTTTCAGCGGCTTAGTTTTGTGCTTTACTCAGGCTTGCTGGCAAGCATTGGCGACGAACACGCTACCGACAATGTTGCACACCCTTACAGCCCCGCCACTGTCGTGCACTACCACAATCACAACCAAGGCCGTGGCGTATTCAACCACATCCACGGCAATCAGCAGATCCATATGAACATCTCCTTGAATTGCAATCCCGAATCGTCCATTCTATGCGACACCTTCCCAGTCATCGAGCCGTACCGAACCGCGGTCAAATCTCTAGTGGATATAACCCAGGTTCTCTCGGAGCTTCCTCAGACTCGTACAGTCCTTACCCAACGAGAGCAACTCGAAGGCTTCTTAAAAATGATTGTATGTGCTGCGAAAGCCATGGAGATCATCCGTGGCAATTCCCCGCAACTCGAGATGATGACATTCTTCTCGAATGTGGACCGCCAGGCTCGCAAGTTTGGTAAATCCCTGGAGCAGCTGAGGGTCGACATAGGCGAGTTTCGGGATCAGATTTTCGGTCAGATGGAAACCGGCTCAGGCGCTACCCACGATTGGCCTTCACTACGTACCCGTCTCGGCACCCTCATCCAAGACAATCAAGCGTCGTTAGAAGAACTCTTATCCATATTGCTGAAGTAAGGTACTAATCACGGAGATCCTTTCTCTTGTTATTGACGTCAATCTTAGTCCTGAATCTCGGCGCATTCTAGTGGATAAATACGGAGAGCTTAGACATCTCGTCGCTCACTCAGGGTTTATTCCGAAGTTCGACATACGCCACTTTGAGGTTCATACTATTTGGATTCGGGACCCGGTTGGATGCAATATGTACGCAATACCATTGAGCCTTTGCACTACTTGGCGAGTGAGTCTATACATCTAGCCGTCATCCAGCTTCCCTCATCAACGAATCCGCAGGATGTGAGACTTATGATAGGACAGTATTTCGGAGAAGGGCCAGTAAGTCATTACATTCGCAGGGGTTGTTGGAAAATGGTTCGCGTGGACGATAATCGCGTCATGCAACCAAGGAGCTTTGCGAACGCGATGAAACCGGAAGCAATCTTCGACATTGGTATCGTTCTACACCGACTCAAGCGGAAGGATATTACTTGTCCTCAAGGCGGACAGGATCTACACCAACTCAAGCGGGAGGATATTAATTGTCCTCAATGTGGACAGGATAACTCTGAGAATATGGTATCCACCGAAGGATGGGTGCGGTGGTGGGTCGCTTACTGTCTCGTACCTCGAATCTATACTAATTCTGGGATGACCCGCCCAGTTATAACGCAAAATGCAGAACATTATTCCACTCCGCGGTCACTATATCTCTAAACCCCATCTCGTTGCCTGGTCAGGAGTGTGAGTTACTAGAGGACTTGTCGTTCTACGCCAGTCTAACATATTTGTAGCTCACGAGAGACTACATTCCGTCGTGTCTTGCTTCAGCTTTATAAATTTAATGCACGAACCGCGGTAAATCCCGTGTCGCCGCGAACTTCTTTACCGAATATGGGCTCTGGGAATATAGGTAGAAGTCCTGGATTCTCAAAGCTTGTATGTTCCCTTCGACCATACAGCAGACCAAATAGGGTATATCTAATTTAATGAAGACGGACTTGGTGCACACAACGTAAATTTCCGAGCAAGGAACGTTCGCGACCCGGGGGCTGCGGCATCAGCACTCGCTGGCCACCCCGTATCGAACGGCCGCCTTATTCAGTGAACAGGAATGGTGTGGGAGAGGGGTTGGCTCGCAAGGGTAGGTAGCGTGCCGAGAGCACCGAGAGCACCAACAGGGTGAAAAGCGAGGTGTTACGAATAGTGGGGGTATAGCGCTCTGGCTAGACTCCCAGCGTGGTCAGCCATCCCTCCCATCCCCTCCTTGTTCCCCTATACGTCCGTGTAACGACCTTTCCCCGACTCGATTGAACCCCGCGCCAACGGTACCTGTCGACGGCCTGCGCGCTCTCCGGGCGGCCGCCTTCTTCGTCTCTTTCAGGCCATGCATGCGTGTAACAAAGAGGACCCACACGAGCCACAAAGGCGCGTCGACCCATGAATCAGATACAAAGCCGAGAGGTCCGGCGGCGCTCGAAATGGCGGTGGTAAGGGAATGTGGGAATCGGGAGGATTGGATTGGGGGATGGTGGGTGTGGGGGGCATGCTGAACGCACGAACGGCCTCGAGAATTAATGTGGCTCGATGTCTTGACATCTCCGCGCAGACGCGCTGGCACTCGTGCGTGCTCATTTTCAGATAGAGCGTCGACAGCCTAAGCAAAGCACGTTCAGTTGCTTCGCGATTCACCGTGACATACGTGCTGCCCCTATTTGAGTTTTTCGCAAGCGATCCACTGCATGAGGCCTTCTGGATCGGCGCAGGGAATGAAAGAGGGGAGAACGGGGAGACAAAGTCAACGTGGTCGGCGAAGGGGCTGTGGGGAAGGGTATCAATCATACACGAGCCTGCACTACGGTGGAGATATGCAGCTTGCTATGATGTGAATGTGAAGGGCTGAACGCCGAAGCCTGGGCTTAGCTTGAACGTTTGAACTGTGTGCCGACGAGCACCGAGATTATGACATAGTGACCCCCCGCCTCGAAGTGCCGACCCGCCGGCTAAGAAACGGGGGGGGGGGGGGGGGACAGGAGTTACAGAGGTACGAAACCGAGAGTGCTGGCACAGGGGGGGACCGTGAGAGCAGGAGCGAGCAGTAGTCAGAGGCCCCGGTGATAGAGGGTCGGGTGCTAGGCGTCCTGCTGCCTGCCGCCCGTCGCAGCCATTCCACATCTCTCTTTCGCGCATCTCGCTCTTCCCCAGCAGATCCTATACCACCCCGACGCACAATACACGAGGTGAGTCGGAGGGTCGGGGGTCGGGGGTTGGGGGTTAGCACATAGACGCGTGGTCGACGTGCTGGCGGAAGCGGGGACTTCGGGAGCCTCGATATTCGATATTCGATATTCGATATCCGGGACCCTTACTTGAGCGATGTTTGATGTTTGAGTACTTGAGTACTTGCAGCTTGCAGCTTGCAGCTGTAGACGCGGCTAGTAGCTAGTAGGGCCTACTAAACTCGCGACGGGTAATGGGAGTTATCGCCTGGAACATTTGTCCGCCTGTGCGCCCGTGCGTCTACAACACCCAGAGACATCCAGAGACCCCATGCACATACACACACACACCCGTTGTATACGCGGGACACCGGGGAAGGGAAAGAGAGAGGCGGGATATACGATATGCGATATGCGATATGCGATATGCGATATGCGATATGCGATATGCGATATACTGCGCATCGTAAACTCGATGTACATAATTGCAGGCAAACCGAGGGCGCGAGCGCGAAAATCGTCGCATGGGTGCGTGGGTTGGAGGATCGCGCGTTGGGGGGTCCGAGTGCCTGGTGCGCGCCGCGGAAGGATGGTGTGGGAACCGGACTTTCGGAAGGGAGGATATTGTATTGAAGAATATTGTATCACGTATTGAAGGGCAGAGGCAGGGCAAGACCGCAGGCCACCAGGGCCGATCGAGCTTGAGCGGCTGAGCGAGGATGACGCGGGTTGGGAGGCCTGTTCCCACCGCCGTCGGTAGCTGAGGGACATCGTGCAGTCGTCCAAAAGTGGGGATAGAGGAGGGACGTACGGTGCTTTTCGAAGACTTCGATCTAGATTCTATTTAGCACGTCGACCCTCCCTCCCCAGCACGGTGATCCCCCCCTCACCAAGCCGATCTATCCAGCACCTCGTTCCCTGCAACCCCCCGTCTTCGGTGTATCATGTCTATTCAACTTTATCAACGAGAGGTGTATCCGTATATGCTGGCTAGCGTTGGGGTGGGTGCGCTCGTGGCTTGGGCTTTGAGATTTGGGCGGCCGCTTTGATATCGAGCTGCAGGCTCATGCATCATGCATCATGGCTCGGGTGGGTCTGATATCTCAGCGACTTCGAGCGCCTCCGTTAGCTGCGCTCTGATTACTGACTACTGAGGACTGATGAGTGGAGTAGTGGGAGCAGCGTGATGATGTGTGATGGGATGGGATGGGACGGGATGAAGACACTGCGCACGGCGGGCAGGGTCTAAGGTGTTCGTCGGTGGTATGGATTGGGCGTTCGATAGCTTAGGGTAGTCGAAACTGTCAAACACGGGCAAGAGAGCTTGAATCTCGAAAGCCCCACACGAGAGCCGTGGGATTTCAGGCGAGCGGGTGTGGATGTCGCACCTTGCCCCGGCAGGAGCGCAGATGATCGAGATTCGGTGAAGGAACCAGCTTGAAAGCGTGGCCAAATATACCATACCACCTTCATCGCTGGCAAGGATGTGCAGTCGTAGAAAAGCGAGGATAGAGGAAGGACGTACGGTATTCTTTTTAATCACTCGATCCTACACACAACACCTCGATACCAATCCTCCTCGGCGCCTCGTCGCTTCCTGCACTTCTAATCTTCAGCTCTCGAACGAATCGTGCGTCTGCATGTGTTCGCTGCGACACCGTTCTGGCGCAGCGCTCGCATGACTGAGATTGCTGGGGGCCCGGGGATGGAAAGCAGATGGTTGAATGGCGTCGATGAATCGACGAATAGCTACACGTGGGCGTGCGAGCGGGGTGGCGTAGAGGTAGGTAGGCAAAGCGCCGCGAAGTTTGGACGATGGAGTTACGCGGGGTTCTCGGTTTCGATCAGGATCGTTATATATTCCCTCTCCGGCCCCCACAATCTCGATCCCCCGTGTCCCGATAGATCGATTATCGATGATAAGTAGGCTATAGGCCATGCTGAAACAGGCCGAGTACCGTCCTCGTTGGCTCAGTTGGTAGAGCGCCTCACTAGTATCTGCCTGCTTAATGACAATACATAATGAGGAGGTCAGTCGTTCAAATCGGCTACGAGGAAATAAAATTTCAATACTGTTGTTTCAATTTTTTTGGCTCCTCCATGCTTCGAGCATTTCGAGCATTTCGAACATCTCGTATCACCGCCTTATATACACACACACATACATTATACCGCATCATATATCCACCGACGTAAACATGCGAATAATATTTTCACGTCCGATATCCACGTCCTTATAATCATCATCGCAACATTTACATATTCTTTCAGCTCACCCCCCTCCCGCTCGCCGTACACACAAACCAACCAACACCCAACACTCGACTTCTCCTGCAGTCACGGACACCTAGTCTCCTTGAATCTCCTGAACCTCTGTGCATGTACGTATGTGTGCGTGTGGTGTGTCGCGTTTTCCCCTCCGCGTCTCGTGCCCCCTTCCCCTTCCCGCTTTCCTCACACCTCCCCAACTGCAACTGCTCCAGAGTCCAAATGCCAAGCTCTCAATATCCTCGCTCCAATTCCACGCTCCTCAACGCCCAACGCCCAACGCCCAACGCCCAACGCCGACGCCAACGCCACCGCGGCAACATCCACATCCACACTCGACCCCAGCTTCAGAGTCAGTCGCGCGCATTTATCAACTTACTCATCATCGACATCGTTTATCCGTTTCTCGTTTAATCGTCCATCATTCCGAGCGTCAGAGTGAAGCAGTCGAGGCGCACATGCAGATGAACATCAAATAATAGAATACTTGAACATTAGACACGTTAAATACCACTGCCCGACATCCACTTATACGTGCGGGAACTCGCATCGCCAACGTCAACACCAACGTCAACCTCAACCTCAGCTCAGCTCAGCTCAGCGTTGCCGATAACCAAGAATCCATTCCCTCAAATTCAAACCTCAAATAAAGACATGCCCACCACGCGCCCTCCAAAGTGTCACCCCCCCCCTCCTCGTCCCCTCACCCTCACCCTCCGCATCCCCTCCTCATCCCATCCGCATCCCTCACGCCCTCCGCGCAGCCAGCACACCCCGCGCCTCCGCCTCCCTCTCCGTCACCAGCTCCTCCCGGCTCGAGTTCACCGAGAACGCAGACACACCCGACACACTCGACAAGTACGACGCAGCAGACGGTCGCATCAAGAACCGCGGGCGGCCCTCGCCGGCATCGTCCCCGTCGCCAGCATAGTCACGTACGGAGTCCCCCCCTCCTCCTCCTCTCCTCCCCCTCTTCCTCCTCGAACCCATACTCCGAACGCGCTTCCAAGTCCTCCCATCCCCGACTCCTCCGTGCACTCCCACCGCCACCCATACGGCTCGTCCCCCCCCGCGCGGCTAGCACAACTCGCAGAGCTCGCAAGCCTGCGCATATCCACCCGCGACCCCCCGTTTCCTCGAGAGCCCCACCGGGAACGCCTCCCTCACGCGTTTCGCAGAGATACCACGCATCGACGATAATCGCCTCGCAGCATTGCTGTTGCCATGCGACAAGGGGCCGGCGGAGTACCGCCGCGAGCGCTTCTTGGACACCGAGAGCGGCCTCGTGGCCGCCTTCTCTTTCCCCCCCTTTCCCCCCCTTCTCCTCCTCTTCGGGGGATGCGTCTACGCCCGTGTTGGTCCATTGCCTCGCCTTCTTGACGCCACAGCGCTCAGGGGCCCTCGTGAACCTATCCTCCTCAACCTGCGCCTGCGCCTGACCCGGGCTAAACGCCGCACTGAACCTCGTCCTGATTGCGTTCAACACCGACGGGAACGACGGGAACGACGGCAGCGGGAGCGTAGACGGCGCTCCCGCTCCCCCCATACTGCTCAGAGCCGCCGAGGACCTCGCAGCGAATACGGAGGCTTCGGCAGAGGCGGGGGGCGTAGGAGACAAAGACGCAGACGGCGAAAACCTATCATCGTTCATGCCTAACGCCGTATTGGCTCTCGACGCCGTAGTCACCGACATCCCGTCGCCCTCCGCGCGGTTCGTCACCCTCAGCATGCCCCCCGCGCCGCCGTCCGCGCTCAGATCCAGCCCCAGCCCGACGCCCGAGCCCAGGCTATCCATCCTCGGCAGCCCGCCCCGCCCCCTCCCAAAGCTGCGCGCGCTGTCCTGCGTGCCCGAGCGTGCTAGTGCTAATCCGCTCGGACGGGCGGCAGGAGGATAACGCTGGGTGGGTGCGAACGGGTTCTCGAGCGGCTGCGTGGGCGCGTCGTACGTCTGCGGCGGGGGGTGGACGTAGTACGATCCAGCGCGTTGCGGGATGTCAAGATCTGCCAGAGAGGAATCGCCAAATTCTCCAGCATTCGCAGCGCGAGCCTGATGGCGGCGCTTCGACGACACCGTCCTACGCATAGCCATATCCGTCCCAGAGCCAACGCCCATCGCCCGCCCGAACGACATCCCAGTCGCCTCATCCCACTCCCTCCACACCCTCTCATTAACCGCACCCCCAGCACCCCCGCCGCCGCCGCCGCCGTTCGGAGGCGCCGCACCGCGCTGCGGTCGCGCACTGACGTAATTCGCCACCGAGCGCGTCTCGATCGTCGCGAGCGACTCCCTCCCGCTCCCCACGCGGTTCATGAACGGGCGGCTCCACCACGCCGCCCACCCCCCGCCATCGCCATCGCCGTCGCCGTCGCCGTCGTCTCCTGCGAGCCCCGCGTTGCCCGGGCAGTTGAAGATGCGTTCTTCGCGCCGCATCCGGGCGGCGGAGCGGAAGCGGAAGGCCCATGCGACGAGCGCCGCGAGCAGTGCTGCACCGGCGATGGACCCGAAGACGACGGAGACGTAGAACGGGACTGTGTGCAGCGCGCTGAAGGCCACGGGCCCGGCCGTCCCAGCGGCCGTGGGCCTGATCCCGAATGGATCGCCGGTGGATGTGTTAGCGACGACAGCCGTAGGGAGGAGCGAGATGGAGGATTGGAGGGGAATCGAAGATGCTTCGCTCGTTGGAAGCACAGCGGAGGAGGCGAGCGGGGTTGAGACGAGGGTTGGGTGGATGGTGAATGCGGGCGGGGTAGACGTGCACGCGGGGGACGAAGTCGCCCGCCTCTGGGTGCCCTGCACGAATGGCGATGGACTCGGCACTTCGCTGGAGAGTATCACCTTGACGTCTGGAGGGTTGGCCGCATCGTTATCGTGCTCTTGGTGGTTATGAGCGGAAGGCTGCGCCGCTGGGCGCAACGGGCGATTGGGCTCATCGTGATCGCCCAAGAACGGCTCGGGCGTCTCGAACCGCAAGGGCGGCGATTCGTCGTTATCCTCTTGAGCGATGCCGACCGTATGCAGTTCTGCGGCGGCGGCGGGCGGGCTGCTGAGGAGCTCCTGGGCCGCAGAGCGGAAATTAGCGCTGGTATCTGGCGGCCACGCCGCAGGAGAAACGTCTGCACCAACGCCGGCTGCTAAAAGAGCGCCGAAGGGCTGAGGCGCATAGCTTGCTGGTTGGTGCTGAAGGAAGCCACCCGGCGTTATGACTAGGCGCGTCCCGCGTTTCCTATGATGTAGTCCGTCGTATGAATGTGTGTATGAATCCGCCAAGGCGTAGGGAGTGTAGGGATCGGCATCGTGTTCTGGATCGTTGGAAGATGTGGAAGGCGGCATTACGGGTTAAGCGTGTCTCAGAAACCAGCTGAGATGCTTGTGGGTAGGAAGTGAGTAGGGAGCGCTGAGCAGGGAAAGCACCGATCGTGAACCGACCGTTAGCTAGATAGGGGTAATCGGTTTCGTGCGCGCCAGCCGCCCACCAAGAGACTTGAAGGTGAGATGGTGTTTGACGGACGGCTCCAGTATCTGCCTGACATCAGCGAGGGTGCCCGATCGTAAGAGGCTATCGAATTTGGGGAAACGTCACGTTCGCCAACGACACTACCGTCCCAACGACTTGAGCTCCGTCACGGTCGATTCCCTCCAACCGACTGTCGTCATTCTGCTTCGATTGCTCTTCGCTACGAAGTAGACCATCAAAGTGCCGTGTACGTTCAAGCATCGTCGCGTCTGCCTAGCACGTGTGGAATATATGATGTTCTAGACGTTGCGGTGAGGGATGAGAGCAAAGGACCAGAGGAGTTGAAGGCACGTAGTCCACATCAACAAGCATATCTTGCAGAGAAAACAGAGACGAGCCAATACTGACTGGATTTACACCCTCGGGGAAGATAATACTGACCCTTCCACCCTACTTAGTTCCGTACACTTCTATCAAACGAATACCGCGCGTCCGTTGATGGATTCTTCGAACCACGAAAGCTGGTTCTATGCCGGGTGCTGGTTGAACACGTTACAGAAGAGAATATGCTGCTGGTTGCTGGTTGGAAATCCGACTGTTGCGCGCCAACCGTTCGTTCATCGTCGAGACGCACATTGTTGGGGAAATCCTTGGACAGTTGATAGTCAACGGATTCCGTTAGGCAGAGGAAGCTGCGTCGTCGCTGCAGTAGGAGAGTATCGCGAAGAGAGGACATGTACGTCGGGTAAAAGTTGACGGACGAGCGTCTGATGAGCGGAGACGAAGATCTTATCTTATCTCAATGAGCCAAAGCGGTTTGATCTACCACTCACTCACTCAGCCCCGCTGCCCCGCTTCATAACGTGCACCTGGAGCGAATAAAATTCTGCAACGAGGTACAACCTCGACGAGAAAGAATTGCTTGAAAGAGCTCCGTCAATCGAGTATTTCGGTTAGCCAAAAGCTTCGGAGGACCCACCATTGGAATGATGGCACCCGAGTCGAGGCTGGAAGAAGAGTAGAGGACATGGAGAAGAAGGGGGTCCTTTCAGCGACGCGTCGAAATACCTTAAAAAGATATCCAGGCTATGCACTACAGTCACTAAAGTTCATCCATTCCTCATACCCAACCAACACATCGAATCGTCGTTCGATCTGATGCTCGTTGCATTGACTAGTTACAGCCGCGGAGTTGATGGAATCTGGATAGTGTTAGTGGTGTTTTGGTGAGTACTCCGCGCGTGGTACGCTTCGTCTACTGTAGGCGCGAAATAGTATTCGCTGTGTGAATGCGAGGACTGGGAAGGGTGTGTTCCCACCAAAAGACGAAGTAAGAAAGAACGAATGAGCGCAATCCGAACGCCACGTGACGAACGGAACGGAGACGGAACGCGAACCAGACAGCGCCGCGTGCGACTGCTGGACTCGACTTCGCAACGCAACTGAGGGGGAAATAAGCTTCTTGTTATTATAGGTAGGTGCTAGGTACTATATATACTTGTAGTAGATGTAACTAAGCATGCAGAGTGTGCATGTGCGAGTAAGTAATATAATACCTAAGAAAGAATGCAGCCGCAGCTGATAACGGACCAAAACAAGAAGTAAACGAAACGAATGTATACGTACAATAAACCAAGAATCCGAGTTCGAACACAATGCAATCCCTACACTACTGAGAGCTTCACGGTGAAGGCGGCTACACGATTTCATGGAGCTCAGATATGGGCTCTCCATCGACGGCACCTGCCTGTCGGCCTGGCGGCTCACAACTTGTACCCTGGTTGCTTTTCCCTCGCATCCGCACCGTGGTGGTCTTGCGAATCATATGTACATCACACAGCATACCTCGCACATTAGCATCCATATCCTGGAGCTGCCGGTTGCACTCGCGTGTATCTCCTCGTTAGGATCAAGCCATTGCCCATGCTCAGTATGCCCCTTGAAAACTCGTGCGAAATCAGCCATTACCGCCAATGACCGCCTCAAACGCAAGTGGGAGGGATGTTAGAAGGTGGGAAGTGATCTGATCGCATCGTATCATCAAGGATGGGAGGACCTCGATCATGATCGCTCCACTCGCCTGTGTCTTACTTACTTCCCATTTTCCCATCCCCCTTTCGTATTGTGATGGGGGATCTCGATCTGCTGCAAATGAATCCGAGATACGACTGATTACCGCGGTCCACGGCGTGTGAGTGTATGAGGGATGAGAGCGTGTAATGTACACCTAATAAAGTACGATAGACGATAGACAATCAATGATACGTGTCGATGAGCAGAGCACTGAGTACTGAGTACTGAGTGAGCTCGTACTCACGATGCATGGTGCACGAAACTCACAACGTGCACGTCCGGTGAATGTCGATGTGGGAAAGAGACTTCTGAGCCCCCTCACGTTTTCGTCTAGCTTCGGGTCCCTTTCTCCGTAGAGCATACGGAATAGGGAATGTCATTGTTACGTCCTCGTTGGCTCAGTTGGTAGAGCGCCTCACTAGTATCGATATCCTCCAGGATGTGACGAGCTTATGAGGAGGTCAGTCGTTCAAATCGGCTACGAGGAATAAGACTACAATGTGAGAACCTTTTTTCACTGGTCCTAGAAGAGTGGAACATCTGGAATATTTCCACGTACAGCATCTCCGTTTGTATACACGTTACCATACACATGTGGTATATTTGAGTCTCACGATGCACTATTCTGCTACTTCAAGTCGACGTCGCGCGAAGCTCCGAACAAGGACATACAACTCCCCCAACCATTCACGCAGTATCGGCGCAGTATGGGTGCATGGGTGCATGCGATTGGTGAGTGCGCATGGGCTGGAGGGAACTGGGAGGTGCAGGCGCGTTCGAATCCAGCTGCGATCTTTCGGACTTTAGCAAGTCTGCGTACTTTCTTACGCCGTCTGCGTGTCAACGACTACTTCCGGCACGCCAGCTCATCCCAGGGTCCCAGGGTCCCACCGCCATGTCGAGTTCCGCGGCTCGGGGCTCGGTTGTAACAATAATCGATAACCAACATACAACACCCTCCGGAGATAAGACTTGCTCGCCCCTCGCTCCCCATACCTCCGTGATTCGATGCAGTTGCTTTCGAATGTCTCCGACGACGATGAGAGCCACGATATGAGCGATGGAAGGGACAATTCCTTACGACGGCTAGCGATCTGCGAACCGCCGCTTTAATATATCCCATTGATTCACGAAGCGCACCTATGAAGCGTCGGGATGTGATGCTCCTGCAGCGTACAAGGCGGGCCCCTTTGACCCCTGGATCCAGATAGTTTGAACCTCCAAGTGGCGTATCCGCGTCTCCGACGAAATGCCCGCATGGGGAAGGAGATGCCCCAGCTCTCCGTGCGTGTCTCCCACAATCTGGCACAACTTAGGACTGGAAAAGGATGGTCAATCACCAGGGAGTGTAGCTTAGCGGCGATACACCTTACTTGACCAACAATTGCAGGCGTCGTTCCGGCAATACCTGATTCTGTTCGATGAGAAGCTGAATGCGGCGAGGTAGCGAAGATGCGTAAGAATATCCCCCTTAGGACCCCCCCGATTCCATTAGATCGGAAAAGTGGAGGTCGAATTCGAGGAATTCCATGTGCAGCTGCTTCGGCGATTTACCATACTGAAGAGCTTGATTATCGATTTCGAAGAATAGTGTGTGGGTAGCGAAACGGGCGGAGATGCGACGGACGGTCTCCGCAGCCTTGATAACACATGCGACGATTGGTATGAAGCCCTTAATTTGCTGCTGCTGCGCTAACACAGAGGAAGTCTCATGAAGCTTGCGGAGAGCCAGTAATATATCGAATAAAGATCCAATAGCGCTTTGGTATGGCTCGGGGACGTCATTCAAGATCAGTGGTCAGTCATTGCGATCGAAGATGATGCTCATTATGCGTGTCCTGATTGCCATGTATGTGGTTGAATATCCCATGGCTGTGGCTATCGGATGTCAATCGCGGAAGTTGATCTTGAATAGGCCCGAAGGTGCCAGTAGTGGTAGAGTGATAGTAATCTTGCAGTGATCGAGCGCGTTCGCTTGTGCCGTTGCTGCAGTACACGGTGGTAGTCATCGCTTGTCTCAACTCGATTCGGGGACGAGGACCATGCATGGTGCATAAGCCCAACGTTGTGATTTGTCTGATGCCATGATAGTGTGTAGCCATCTTCTGATCGAAACCGTACTTGCATAGCTAATCTTTGTCTTACCCCAAGGAATAATTACAGAAACACAATATACGATATGAACGTACACGCCTCATGCGTGAGTCACTTCTTCGAACCAGTCAGCGGCGAATCATGTCGATTGCGAACTCAGCTCGCCCGTTGAAAGGCATTTTTGAATTGACATAAATCAGTCACGTCTTAACCTGGTCATAGTGCTTCCCTTGGCTGGAGCCTTCAGAAACACCAGATTTTCCGAACTTCGCGCCCTAGGTTAAAAGACCCACCGATTTCATATTTGCGTTCAAAATACAGTACTTAATAGCAACATTTCTCCCATCTCCTCACCCTTGGTGACCCCGATCTCCAGCAAGCAACAACGCGTTCATCATGAGCCACTTCTCATGGTCCAACATCTCCGACGCAGCGCCCTCTTCCTCTTCATACGCTCAGCTCTACCCCGCTCTCACATCATGGTCACTCAGCGTTCCGGTCGCCATAGTGCTCCTAGTAGCAGCGCGTTCCTACATGGCAAGGCCTAAAGGGAAGCTCCCACCCGGGCCGCCAGGATTGCCCGTCATAGGAAATCTCCATCAACTGACAGACAAGCTCTGGGTAACGCTCGAGAAGTGGACTAAACAATACGGCATGTCCCTTCCCCTTTCTACCCGTTACCTCCTACGAGTATAATCTGACGCTCGCGGCGACGGTGGTTGATAATGACAGGCGCCGTAGTCTATCTAAATATCGCCGGCCAAAACACAATCGTCCTTGGCACGCACAAAGCAGCAGCCGATCTCCTCGATCGTAGAGCGGGCATCTACTCTGACCGGCCATGAAATATCGTCGCAGGGGAGCTGTTGACGGGTGGTTTGGTATTTGCGTTCGCCCAGCATAACGATGTCTGGAAGCGGATGAGAAGGGCATCGCATGAGTAGGTCTTCTCCTTTGCTCCTACTCCACCATAGTAATCCCTATGCGTGTAGAGCGATGAATAACCAAGTCGCAAAGTCCTACTTCCCGTTCCAAGAAACTGAATCGTCTCTCCTTGTTTCCGAGCTCCTCGCTTCCCCAGACCTCTTTGACTCCCACCTCCGCCGCGCGTCCACGTCTCTCGTCTTATCCATGATCTACGGGCTACCTCCCATGGAAGACAGCAGGGACCCCGTCATTTTGCGGGTGAATCATTTCACGGAGAGGGCGCTGAAGGCGGCGATCCCGGGAGCGTACTTGGTGGAGTATTTTACGTGGATGGAGCATTTGCCGCGGTGGATGTGTGCTTGGAGACGATATGCTGAAGATGCATTCAAACGCGATTCCGTCCTCTTCGAAAACCTCTTCGCTGACGTTGTGACCCGTCTCGTGCGTACCCTTGTCCCATCATACAATTCGTATACAGGAGTTGATGATATACAATAGAAAAACGGTGATCAACACCCCAGCGTCGCCGCCACCATCATCACCGAACAAGAGAAGAAGAACCTCACGGATAAAGAAGCTGCTTGGGTATCTGCTACCCTCTAGTGAGTGGACTCCCTCGTTGCCGTCTTCGCGCGACAGTTGTACTCGTCATTCCCATACTTTACAGTGCTGCTGGTGCCGAAACCGTATGTCTATTCTAAGCATTGCATGTCCTGGTCCATTCTTAACGTCGTAATTCTAGACATCGGGCCAACTCGCCTGGTTCATGGAAGCAATGGTTCTCTACCCTGAGGTTCAAGCCCGCGCACAAGCAGAGATTGATCGCGTCGTCGGACGCGATAGGATGCCTACATTCCAGGACTACGACCGTCTTCCATACATCAAGGCAATGGTGAAGGAGACGCTGAGGTGGAACGGCGTCGGCAGATTGGGTGTCCCGCACAGGCTGGCCCAGGATGATTGGTACGAGGGGCACTTCATCCCGAAGGATATTCGTTATGGTAGTTTACGCAGCTGGTGCTGTGAGGATGTGAAAGGCTGTCCGAGACGTCGTTATCGACGAGATGGTGGAGCCTAGATGAATGAGAAGCGTGAGATCATAGCAGCACAAGGGACTGGCCTGGGGCTCACTAAAAGCTAGTCGCCTCAGAGGTCGCACAAAACCGATTTCACGGCCAAGTACATCGATGGGATGGTGGAAGAGGCATGACGCGCGCTGATTGCAATACTCAATGATATACAGCTGCAGAGTCCCACGCAACCGGGCGTTTAAATATCCTCAGCGGGTGCGGTAAGTAGTAGTCACTGAGCGGTGCGCCGAAGGTCAGTGAGCCTCAATGAAAAATGTGCGAGTAACTCACGGTTCGTTATGCCCACGAAAATGCTGACGAAATACCACCACAAATCCTAGACGGTGGCTACAGGGATACCGTATTACAGGATATGGCCGGCCATATCGTTTTCTGGGGCGAATTGTGGCAGTCTACTGTGAATCACGAAAGATATCAGACGCACCTAATGAGAAAATCCCCTGCTGCCCGTCGTCCGTCCAAACGCCCAATGTCAGCTCGCCGACGCCGAGGTCAGACTGGCGCTCAAGTTGATGGCAGAGAGCACCCGACGCCATCTTGCCATGGGTGTCTTGTCGGGTGCGTTGTCGAGGTAGTGGATCTTGCAATGTCCCATCTGGGTGCTGGCTGGAAATTGACATTGAAGAACGCGAATGGAAATAGCTCGGAGCATCAAAAGTCCTCGAGCAAGAAACTTGGCAGCAGGCAGACTCCGGACCACTCAACTCTCAGCTCCGTTATCGGTGCCCAGTCTCTCTCCCAATGCCATGGATCCTGCGTCGACTTCAGCTATGTGCGATCCCGATATACACCAGGGCATGATCATTGGTTGCAGGGTGGAGAACGGAATGATCCTGGGTAACTAACTCTCAGCACCACGGCAATGCTTTCTGATGTAGGGATTGCATTGTGTTCGAACCCGGATTCTCGGTTTATTGTACGTATTCTACCGTTTCGTTTACTTCCTGTTTCGGTCCGTCATCACCTGCGGCCGCATTGTTTGTTAGGTACTACCTTACTTACTCATACATGCACATTCCACATGTTTAGTTACATGTAGTACAAGTATATATAGTACCTACCTATCTACCTATTATAACAAGAAGCTTATTTCCCCCTCAGTTGCGTTGCGAAGTCGAGTCCAGCAGTCGCACGCGGCGCTGTCTGGTTCGCGTTCCGTCTCCGTTCCGTTCGTCACGTGGCGTTCGGATTGCGCTCATTCGTTCTTTCTTACTTCGTCTTTTGGTGGGAACACACCCTTCCCAGTCCTCGCATTCACACAGAGAATACTATTTCGCGCCTACACTGAAATCAACGGGTTTGCGACCATCTTCAGTGCATCTCGTAGACATGACCAGAAAAATTGGAATGCGAAAGAACGTTTCGGAATTGGGGGGTAAGGAAGGGAGGTGCGAGGTTTGTGAGTTGTATGTGGTGTGTTACTTCGCTACCTGTTGCGCGCGAGCTTATAGTTGTCTCGACTTTCACAGGTGCTTGGAGCTGCTCGACGCAGTCTTTGGCTCCTTAATGTTAATTGCAGCGGCGCCATAAACCACGACAAGTTTAGCGAGCAGAGACTGCGCTACTCAGGCGACTGCGACGCTACACCACTGAGCCATCGAGACGACGTGTTTTGTGGGGCTAGTGGAAGAATGCGGGTACGCGTGTCTGACGGTATTCACGGTCATGTACACAAGCGAGGTCGATCCGGGAATGGACAGCCGCAGCGAATTACGACCAATTACCCAAGGGTTCCTCGTCAATTTGGCATCATGGCTCTGGGAAGGAGCAGAGCATAGGTGCGGGTCGACTACTCGTAGCGGGTCGTGGGTGCTGCTAGGAGAGGTTCATAGGACGGCGCCCATTCGATCCCGCTCAGCTACGCATAAAGTGTGAGCTGGGTGGCCAAGCTGAACTCCATTTTGAATGAGTTTCCGCTTGGTTCTTTTTTCGCAGTCCGCGACGATGGGCTCTTTTGCGTGCTCCCGCTTCAATCTCAGCAGCCTTTACGACAGGGCGTAGGCAGCCCGAGGTCTCACTGCCCCGACACGGCCTTCCCTCCATTCGTTGGTTTACCGTCTTCCCTGGACGGGGGGAAAATTAAACACTTCATTGGCCGACTTTCCCTATTCGTTTGGACTATGCAGGAAACGGTGCTTTCTTAATACTCACGTCCTTGAAATTCCGCTTGATTGGTCGCAATTACTGTCGTCTGTATTTGGACCCCATATTCTGTCTCTAATCGCCAATCAATGTCCCTGAGGGCTTCGTTCTTCCAGGCACTAGCACAACAGTGGTTCACTCTCACAGCTCTCCAACTCAGCGTAAAACGGAATGTGGTGAGGTGAGAACCATTCGCTGCTTGGAGCTGTGAGACACCGAGAGACCCTTCAGGCTGCTTCCTTCCCTTGCCGTCATCAGCCTCAAGAACATTCGATATTCATATTCAGCGCTCAGCTTCCGACGTAAACAACAGACGCCTGACGTCATGAACTTGCTGGATACGCCCACAATACGCCATGATGCATGATGACTCGCGATCGTGGCCAACACTATTCCGACAAGGATAGCGGTCATAGCGGCAAAAAAGATCGTCCCCCAATCGCATCACGAGAACATTATCTGCATAGCCAGTGGAATATGGGGCGAGCAAGACAGGATAATGAGCTTACTTATCGGTTGCGTGGTGGACGAAACTATGATCAACGCACTTCAATCTCTCAGTCAAACTGATTGTCTGAACAGCTTCGCTCATTCCTACTCGACTAACTGCGCCACTTTCCCACGTCTAGCTCCACACGCATAGGTTCAGGAACGACGGAAATTTGAATACCGACGTCGGCATCGCCCCCTTAGTCAAAATGTTAAGAGCTTGGATACAACATTGAGTGTTGGTTAGGACTTGTTAGGGTTCGGGTTCGTTTAGGCTTCGGGTTTGGGTATATTTAATTTTTTCAAGTGAGTACTGGGAGGAGTACTTGTTTCATTTTAAGTGGCGCTCAAGCTACTCCTTCCCGATTAGGTTTTATCTACATCTTATCGCTGGGGCCACTGCCAGTAAGGCAAGTGACGGATCAATCACCGCATTGCTCAGCGGGCGCTTTCCGTTTTAGTCTCAGCCGAGTAGGAATGATCGAAGTATGACTCACTTCGCACCGCCATGACCAGGCTGTTAAAAGCAGGCTCTCGTATGGAGAGATTTTTTTTTCGGCCGAACAAACAAAGACAACATCAAGACGGGTTGAAAAAGGTTGAAAACTCTCGATAGAGAGGCCGGCGAATTGTACAGCCGGCGTCCCTGAATGTGTTCCCAGGCCGCTGAAGTTGTCGTCCGGCAGCATCGGCCAGGCTTCACGTCAGTGCTACACCAACGCCTAAATACGGATGTGATAAGGGTTATGCCCATATATAGATGTAAATCCAAGCCAGTTAACTCGTACTTGCTGCTAAGTATAGCCTGTTCACAATACATCTCAGTTCCCATCGATTGCGTGCGCCATGAATCGAAACTGAGCGAAACTGCACAAAGGAAGCTCCGGTGAATAGTCCAATAAGAAATTTCCCTCCCTTCCAGCCAACTAGACTCAGTCCTCAATGCCCTGCGTGCGAGATCTACAACTCCAGCCGCAGTTATTTGGGCATTGCTTCGAAGTAGATCACGCAGTGTACATGGTGCTCTGGGTGATCTTGGCAGTAACGCGGGTGACATTCTATCGGAAATGAAAGCACACCCATTGCGGTCTGCGGCAATAGTGCGGCATACAAATCAAATTACATTGAGAAAGTGCGCTGCAGGGGTTGCAGGATTGACATTGAAGTCCCGGGGGGTTCATTTTGCGGCCAAGACAATGTCAGAAGAGCAGATTAGAGGGTATGAATTCATCAATACGACCAAAAGACTGTCGAATGACTCACCTGTTTGATGGCCGTTGCTGAAGACGCTTCCATCAGCGGAAGAAGGGGTGAATAGTCAGCGTGAGAGGTTGATACGACGGCGCCATAAGTATCGACAGGAGAAACTATGAGAAGATCAGATGGAAGTGCAGGCTGGAGTGTCAGCATGTAGAGTTGGAGGACCAACCGTTGGCAACGATGCAGTAGGGGAGGAAGAACAATTATTTCCCCAATGACAGCGACGATGATCCAGAGGATGGAGTGGACCAGTCGCAAATACGGCGAGAACAGCTGACAGACATTGTAAGTGCTTTGGACAGTCCAATGATAGAGACACTTATATGACTTAACTAGCGGGCTCTCGTCACAGTCTGCCTTAATATCATGATGAAAAGTTCGAATCAACAATGTAATTCGTTTCAGAGTGTCGTTGGGATTTTCCTGCATTACGCGAACACACCGGAAACCATAATAGAGTTCCTATCATCACTGGGGATTTCTATCTCCACAACAATGATTAAGCAGGTCGTTTCGAGCTTGTCAAAGAAAGCGGAAGACAGTATGAAGGCCTTAGGCAAGACTGTACAAGCTCTATTTGCGTATGACAATCTGGACATCGACCTTAAGCAATCAGTACCAACAATCGAAAACAGTGATGAGACGATTGTCCATCTAACCACGGGAACGATGCTGCCATTGCACCACACCACCAAACTTGACGAACCAAGCAAGCTGTGCCGCGGCTCATGCCGCGGGAAGTCCAGTAAGAATATTATTGAAAGGGGGGAGTAAAACAGGGTAATCCCCATTTAAAGATAGCTCCATGTTTACTTTCGTTCCCCTTTTGCATTAAAAGTGCCGCGACTTCCATCGAGATCAAGTTTTCTGGTGCCGCGGCTCGCGCAAAAAATTCAAAGGAAGGGGCTTGACCGTTTAAATACCTTGTTAAAGTGATGATTACCTTCAAGCTCTGATAGCACCGACTTGCTCCATTGCTCATGGCCACGAACACTACAGCTACGGGTATCTTAGAAGCTGTCGACGCATTGTACACCGCTCTTTCACACATAGCGGAGTTACAATGTATCAATAAACACATCAAAGCGGAGTTATACATTGTATTGATAGGAACAGTCCGCGCGGAGCCCAGCGGAAATTGCCCAATATGGTAAGTCTACAATGTATGCAATAACAACCATCCGCGCGGAGCAGCTCGCACATCGGAAGGGCCGAGGGATTGACCGGCAATGCAGCAGAATGCTGTGGAACGGTTAGTGAGGTGGCTAGGTTGTTTCCAATCATTCCTATACAGGTACAATGAGGCAGCAGGGATAAAATGTCAGCAAATCGGTCCAACATCGGGCGACCGATGTAGGCCGATTTTTTGCTATTGCGGCTGATGGTTTCAGCTAGCATGTAGCCGAGACCTACTGGGATGATGTATATGATGCATCAGTAAAGAAGTCGGCCCAAATAAGCAAAGAATCGGTACATCCGATGTCCGGTGCAGGCCGATGTTTTGGGATACAGGCCGATGTTTTCAGGTAGTAGGTAGTGAGCATGTACTGTATTGTTATACATCATGATACCGAGACCAAAGCACCGGCCCATGTATGCAAAGCGTCGCCACATCGGCTGTACAACGGAGGCCGAGCATTTGCGAAACAGCCGAAATTGTTAGCGGATGAGTAGCTCGCATGTTCACGGATGAAGTGCATAATACCGAGACCAAATTACCAGCCCATGTAGGCAAAGCGTCGCCACATCGGCTGTACGACGGAGGCTGAGGATCTGCGCAACAGGCCAAATTCTTAGTGGGTGAGTAGCTCCAATGTTCTTGGATGATACCAAGACCAAAGCACCGGCCCATGTAGGCAAAGCGTCGCCACATCGGCTGTACAACGGAGGCCGAGGATTTGCGAAACAGCCGAAATTGTTAGCGGATGAGTAGCTCGCATGTTCACGGATGAAGTGCATGATACCGAGACCAAAGCACCGGCCCATGTAGGCAAAGCGTCGCCACATCGGCTGTATGACGGAGGCCGAGGATTTGCGAAACAGGCCGAAACTCATAGCAGGTGAGTAGCTCGCATGTTCACGGATGAAGTGCATGATACCGAGACCAAATTACCAGCCCATGTAGGCAAAGCGTCGCCACATCGGCTGTATGACGGAGGCCGAGGATTTGCGAAACAGGCCGAAATTCTTAGCGGGTGAGTAGCTCGCATGTTCGTGGATGAAGTGCATGATACACAGACCAAAGCGGCGCGGCCGGTTAGTAGCAGCTAGGTACGGTAAAACTCGGGTGAAGGCCATGCGTATTTAGACAGAATGTCTACACATTGGATGTCTGGTGCAGACCGAGCTTTTGCGAAACAAGCCGACAGTCTCAGCCGGTGGGCAGCGGGTATGTCCGAGTTTTGCAGTACCTGCCAATGTATTTTAGCCAATGAGTAGGGGGCATGTTCTACCATGTGGTATACAGTACCAAGTCTAAATAATTTCAACATCAGACCTCAGGCAGAGGCCGAAGGTTTGCAGGTTAGGCCGATTTGTCGGCAGGTGAGTAGTGGGTATGTTGTACTCTAGTATGATATATTCAAAGTCCAAACAAAGCGTCATTATTTACAGCAAGAATAAAGAACAATGTACGACGACTGTTCAATCACAAGACATCATCGGCAAACTCGGCATCCGGGATATGTTCAAAGTGGACATTTTGATAGCGCGCTTGGAGGGGGGTGAGTTGACAATGTAAATGAAGAAACGAAGGAACGAACATACATTGAAATCCCGGAGTATGGGAGGCCTGTAGATATGCCCGAACATCATCGGGAATGTCGACATCCCCGTCGGAGTCATCCGAGTATTCCGAGTACGCGTCATCCACTTCATCAATGGGTGAACCCCTGCGACCAACCTCAGGAGATGAAGGAATATGGGAGATATTGGCTTGCATCTCCACCATGCTGAATGCGTGCGAGTTGTCGGCTTCATCGTCTGTATAGCCGCCAAGGGACATTGCATCATCGTCATCTTCGGCCTCTTGCTCGGCAGGCGGTGTGTGCTGACGATGGCGCGATAAGTCGACGCCCGGGGTGTTCTCCTCCATACTCTCATCATCGGCCATCTCATCATCAGAACTTGGGTCCTCGGTCGACTGACCACCCAAGCTCGCCTCATCATCGGAAGCCGCGAGCGAGGCGTGATGATCATCGGCGATCTCATCGGTGGAACTCGGGTCCTCGGTTGACTCACCACCCAAGCTCGCCTCATCATCGGAAGTTGCGACCGCCTTGTTAGGTTCATATTCCATGGCCGATTCACCACCGAGAGAGGCATCGGAGCCACTGGCTGAACCGGCTAATGGCTGAGCCGAGGCTTGTCCGATGGCCAATTTCTTACCTACAATGCTTGACGATGTCCCTCCAAGGCTCTGGAAAGAGTCATCGTCGCTTTCCAGAACGTCCACGACAGGTATTATCGGAGGTTTCGGGGTATCGGAGCCAGATGGGACGTACTCAGGTGAATTGTGACGAGGAATAGTCGGCTCAGACCGGCGCAAGGATGACTGCGCACGGTCAAGGGCTGCAAAGCCGGTCATTTCAGCCTTAGCATGGTGAGGAGTATATGAGTAGATATATGGAAAAGAGAAAAAGGAATCATACCAGTGGCTCTGAGAGTTTCGGTGTTCGGAACACCGACGCAAGGCGATCATGTGGACGATTGGCCAAGGTAATGTGTGGTATATCCCCATCATCTTTGGGTTCAATTGGCGTCAGTGGCTGGAGGTTGTAGATGAGCGGGAATTGCGCATCACGAATCTTCGATGCCTGGTCGAGCGTGTCGCCTGAGCGTTCGGACCCAGATGGCAAGGTCCTGAAGTATCCGTCGTGCGTTTCCGAAGGGCCGACAGAGTCCGCGCGAAACTCGGCGAATACCTCTTCCAACGATAAGTCCGGGCCCTCGCTCCAAAACGCGTTCGTCCGGTTGGGGATCGCCTTGAGCGACTGGCGAGCGACCTTGTTGATAAGGTTGATGAGGGCGTGATTTTTTCCGCCGAAGGTCCTCCATGGCCTTCGTCGCCTTCTTTCGGTTCGCGTGCTCGGGAGCCGGCTGGTTGTCGTCCAAAATTCGCTGGATCTCAGCATCCAGCTCAGTGGCGGTTTGTTGCGTCTCGGCCTCGTCCGCGTTGTCGGCTTCCTTGTAAATTACGGCTTCGTAAATATCGAAGAGGGCGGCCGCCTCCTGCCCGTGAGCCGCGACGGACATCATTCTGTCGTTCGTCACGACCTCCAGTGTGGACATCATCTGCGTTATGATGTCGAGCCGCTCGATACATCGGTCACAAGGCGGCGATGTAATCGGAATGGTGGCTTGTGCCGCGTACCGAACAATCAGTACGCTGAGCGGGCGGTGTACCGCATCTGGATCTTTGTACAAAGGGATATTTTTCTCGCCTTCGCTTTCGGATAGCTGTTCTCCCCATGCCTCCAGACATTGAATGATCGTTGCTGCGGATAGAATGTGGGGTGAAGGTGAGCTTCGGTCGGCCTCGGCTGCTCGGCGTGATGCCGATGTTTCCCACCAAGCATGCCTATGAGCTAATGGTCGATTAGCTTGTTTCAGACGGTTGATTCGCGCGAGATTCAGCGCCTTTCCGAGTTCGCGGGAATCTTGGAATGACGCGGGCGTGATCGAATCCTCCTCGAGGCCTTTGGCGAGCGCCCGAACAATTGGACCCGGCGTCACAATGTGTCCCAGGGCAACCGATGCACCGATTGTGCCGAGGATGTATTCCTAAGGGATCAAGGAATCAATGGTTTGTGAGCACTGACACCACGGCATCTTACAAGTTCTCTGCGCAACAGCGCGACGGGGACCGTGTCCCAGCTGCGCCTCATAGCGAGCAAAATATCCAGGAACCGATGATCAGCATAATCAACAATTAATTGCGATGGAATTCTTCGCCCCCATGCTGCGGCCTGGGGTCTCAGGGGTCCGGCATTGAGTTGATCGTATGAAAAAAGAGGGATCGCGTTCATCGGCATGGTGGTAGTGTGGTAGTGAAGATCAATCTGCTCAATTCAGGTTTGGGTAGCAATACAAGATTGTTGATTCACAGATACACGAAGGGCATGTGATGTTAATTAAATCATGTGACGAGGTGAAGCTGTGCTCGATTGTATTTGATGAATTCCCCTTCAGCCACCTGAGCCTGCCGCAAGTACTGGGCGGCCTTGCGTCGGGCATAAGCTTTTGCCCCCGGACTACTGTCGGAGCTCCGATCCACCCATACGTCATGGTTGTGCTTGAAATATCTAACAGTCCACTCCATTTCGTACTTTACCAATAGAAGTTCTTCCCGCCAGCGGGAGGCGAGTGCGCGCGATTTGAGATAAAGCACACGATTACCTAGTTCGATGATGTGGTCATTGACTACTGCCCATTGTCGTTAAAAATTACTCACTTTCTTGTAGGGCGGCCGGAGCCGATTCATCATCTCGGCCAACATGCCAAATCCAGGAAAGGTTCAAGGTTGTAGACCCAGGTTGGTTTGGGTTAACGACATATGTATTACTCTTGATGTCTGCTTTAGACAGCTCCTTGAACTTGCGGAGGATGGTATCATCGGCCTTCAGTGTCATCATCATCGCGTGCCGACATCGGGCATAAGCATACACAAGATCGCTTCGCTTCTTGTTCAGTGTGTTAATTCGATCGCGCAATCTCGTTTTTATGAGTTGCCGGCCAGCGCCGCGCAATGTATGACTGTATAACATTGACTTCTCGGCAATGATCTCGCGAAGCGACTTGAGCAATGCATCGGCCTGACGCTCTCGCAGTCCCAACTCATGTGACCTGAGTTGCGCTGCACACTGGGGCACTGTTGATGGCAAAGGAATGATGACGTTTTCAGCAAGCAGGTGTGCGCCGGTATGACTCGGTGATGCCGTCATTGGATGCTCGGCCAGCGGAGGAGAAGCGACGGCCGCAGTGAGAACCGTAGGAACATCGGCTTCATCAGAAGACTCCTCGTCATCAACATCAATCTCATTGTCTGGTGGCTCAAAGTCATTCAGGTTTGAAAATAATGCGTCGCCAGGAAGCGGCTCGGTCCCCGTCATTGATGCCGGTGGGTCAATGTTTCGAATGTCGGACCCATCAATGCCTAACACACGACTCTGCAAGGCGATGTCGCTTATGCCCTTGGATATTTTCTCCCGCAAGTTAGCGATTTGCCTCGCCTCATCTGCTCGGCCGTTCTTCAATGCGCGCTTAGCCCGGCATAGGACGTGCCATCTTGAAAATTCGAATATGAGAGGGCAATATTAATGTAACAATCAGAACTGAACTTACTGCAACTCTTGGACCTCTATCGCTTCTCGTATCCACTGGTATTCGCCATTCAACGGCTCATCCTCGGCAGGAACCGCCAGATGGTCTTCATAACTTGCAGACATCCCATAGATATCCATCACTGATAAATCAATGTAACGAGTGTTCTCTGCTTCAACAACGGCATCGGTCCATGCTGCGATGTTTTTCGCACCAACACGCTCTGCGATTTCATCCCTTGTATCTTCTGCATCGGCTGCCCGCTTGTCGGCGAGAACATATCGTTTACAAAGCATTCTGACTGAATCTGGAGTCAATCTGTTTATTCATAGGACACAGGAAATGGATCACACCGATGTTCAATGCTTTCTTGTGGTTCGAATCACAGATATGGTCGTCCAACATTTCCGCTCGGTGAGCGAGTGTGGCCGTCCTCATCGCCGGTGTCACTGCATTGAGATTCGCCCATAGCGATTCCAAAATCTCGCCTATGACGATCCCGGATTGTGGGATGAACATAGACGAGAAGCGAAACAGACAATTTTCTTTGTGCCCATGGACGTGGAATTGGCCTATCGCAAAGTCCGTGTCAAGGCCGACGGGGAGCCGGTGGCCGATCCGCCTCTGGAAATGGACACTGTATTGACAGGCAATGTCATAGAAGAACAGAAGCCCCTGCTCTGGATCCATGTTGGAGTACTTTAATGACTGAAGTAACACCCAGTCAACATTTTTCTGCTGTTCGCCTCTGTAGAGGTCGGCGACACCGCCTGGGGCGAAGCAGCCGTGCCGCGGGCAGGCGATCGCCACAATGCCATTGATATCACATGTTTTGGCGTACAGGAGAGTGTTCTCTATTGCTCGAAAGCTGTTCTCGCAAGGCGCTTTCTGTCTCTCGGTTAGTCACGGTTGGCGCCGCGGTCAAGCCGCTACACACCGTCTTGATATTCTCTGCTGCCCGCAAAAACTCGGCATATTCTTCACGATGTGGTAACATGCTTGACCCAGGTGATAGCCATACATCCTTGTCTCCGGTGGATTGTCGGATATGGTCGGCCTTGAAGTTTCCGTCGGCCATGAGCGTTCGGCGGTACACCCACCTACGCAACAATCTGAGCAATCAGGATTCAGAAGCTAACCACATTACGCACTTGTTTTCATCCTCTTTCCAGTTGTCAGGTAGGTTCACACCTGGTTGCGGACAACATGGACAAAACGGCGCAAGCTCGGCTGTGCGAACTTCGCCGATGGTGTTGCCATCGCTCTCTCGCGTCTTGTTCCGACCACCCCATTTCAGTTTCTTCAACCATCGCCAGCATCGAGACAAGCGCCGGAGTTCCGCATATCGCTCAACGACTACCTGAGGTGCCAAGGGCTCAGTCTTTCGCCTTAGTAGCTGATAGTATTGGTATGCCGATGTCTTACACTCCAGATTGGCCAAGCGGAAGTCCTCCAGAACGTCAAAGGTGAACATAGTCTTGAATATGGTGAAGCTTGCCGGCATCAGTCGCATCCGTACGGCACCAGCGATCCTCTCTTGCGGGCCCCCACATCCACATTGTATGTATGGTAACGAATGAAGACCATTCGTGTGCACAAATAAAACATATGGATTTTGGTCAGGATCCATACTGGGAGCGATCGGGTGGTCAATCGGCGCCTCGGGAAGACCGGCCTTCCCCTCGTCCTCCTCGTCGGCGCCATCCAGGTCCTCTTCTCCACCGTGTGCATGCCTGGCTTCCTCTTTCTCAAGCTCTTCAATGATTTCATCAATGTCAAAACGCTCCTCCGCCCCACCATCCCGCTGCTCGACGGTAATGTCGGCGTCCGCTCGCCGGTCTCGGTATGTATCTTCCACTTCTTCAACTTCATCCTCCCCTTCATCCTGACTATCGCATGTGGCTTGCAACCTTATTTGTTCGTCCGCTTTGTGCTTCAGCCATTCGCATCGCCGATCGGTGTTACCGTGATCGACGATCACGCACACGCCGACCTCCCAGAGGCTACCTGGACGAAAGTATTGGCCAGTCCATTTCTGGATCCGATGAAAGGGCATTTCTAGGTGTGCATTCCGCATACATTCGCGACAAAACATTGTTCTCTGATGACATTCCTTGCATCGCCAACTTGCTCTTCTGCGCTCGCACGCACAGCGTGTGCTAATCAAGGCCTCATGCTCCATCAAAGCATTCATCACAATGCCGGCACGCGCGACAAATTCCTCCAAATAGTCTCGTTGGCTCTATTGCAATTCTCTTTGTCTAGCTTTGGCAATCGTGCATGAATTAATTTGCTCACCTTTGTCTTCGATGCAGCAGATACTGCGATTTGTTCATCCTCCGTGTATTCATGGTCAAGTACCATTGGTGTGGTCCTGTCGGGGACAACAGTCGGTGCATTTGTGGCAAACCGAATTCCACTATCCTGGTGTGGGACATGATCATAAGCGGTGTATTCATGCTCAGTGCCATCAACAGAATCGGTCTCGAATTGAGTTGTTGCCCAAGTGGACTGAGAAAGCCTCGGATGGTCGAGATCCAACACTCGTTGTCGCTTTCTGGGAGGCATACTGTTGTTGGGGAGCAAGCAACCTTCTTGTAACATTCACACGTGTAATAAGTGACAGCTGCGATGCATGGTGGCACACCTCGCGGTCAGGGCATGGTCCCATGATGTCCCTCACTGTGAACGCATGTATAAAGATGGGAAGTGTGGGTATTCATCACCCGGACTTTCACCCACTTTCACAATGGCGACGGTCACGCAACTAGCGAAATACAATCAAGGGGAGAGAGCAGTTCTGAAATTGTGGAAGCCAGGCTACCTCGCTGCGAAGACAACCTCAGAGCGCAAGACAGCCTTTGCCGTCGCGGCTGCAGAACTATTTAATTACTGGATTACACAAATGAAGACAGATGCGGAGAAGAAGAAGGGCTTCAGTCCAGAAGAGAAAAAACAGAGGGAGGGGGTAAATGTCATGGTTATCGTCAATCAGATGGGTATCTAAATCTCACCCCTTGCACACTAGGAACTCCTTGCATGGGTTAGAAATAACTGGCGGGCCAAAAGACATCGCAAAAAGGTCACCGAAGATGGCGGTCGGCTGCTCCGCATCGGCTACCGAACGGTACTACCGAGAATGGACGCTTACAAGGAGCGCATTGAGGAGTATGCTAATCAATACTTGGAGGCCGCCGTGCTCGGTGAATTAGAAAAGGCGAAATCGGCTTACGCGGAGGGTCGTTCGCTGACTGAAGACATTGGTGAGATGGCGCAAGAGGAGGAACCTGACTGGGTGGATGTTGAGGCCAGGATACGGACAGCGGCCACAAAGCGAAATTCGCTCGGATACCGAAGCATGGCGATGCGGCAGATTTACTTTGCCATGGAACCACTAGAACGCGATGCGGTGAAGGAAGAGATAGCAAAGCTCCAGGCGGAAAGGAATTCTGAGCCAGTGCGACGACAGTAAGTGACCGACAGCATTGACCGCGGAATAACCGGCATTGACCTTGAATAGATATGCGATGCTCGGAGCACTCAAGGCATTGGATGCGAATTGCCGCGACATGTTCAAGAGGTTTGGAATGCTCACATACAGTATCGCCGTATTCTTGGACCCCGAAGGAAACCCGAAGTTCACAAGGTAATGTGGTTCAGATCCCATCGCTTCAACGCCGATCTAACCTTCGGCTAGTGCGGACGCAGGTCGGCTTATCTTTAAGGACAATTTAATCAAAGACAAGCGACTCGAGGACCAAGTCTGGTACCACTTTACACAACAAGTGGTGGCGCTCAACAAAAAGAGGTTTGGAAAGGCAGATGATCCGACCGCTGTGGACAACGATATCCCGGTCGATGCGTTGGACAGCCAAATCCAACTGTCCAAAAATGCCGACGGTACGCCGATACTACCATCGCGTTTCGTCGCCAATGTGCCTGTACATTCAAAGATTGTCAAGCAAACACTGCGACTCTTTCTCAATGCGCATTACTGTGAGTAGGAACATCTTTAGCAATTCGCGGCTGACACCGATGCTGCCGATAGTCCTCGCTTCAGGCCGACATGACACGAAGGTGCCATGGACCGTGCTAAGTCAGCATTGTGAAGAGGCGGTCGCAGCCGACTATCTGCCGACTGCCCCGATGTTCAAGTTCGGGCAACCACATAACATGGTGGCGGAACTGGCAAACGAGTGGTACGACATACTGCTTGCTAAGCAGGAGACAGAACGACCATTCAAGTTCAGGGCGTATTACAACACGAAGGAGAAGCAGATGATGCCAGCAAGGTACAGTGCCGACCGGTTGGTACGCACTCGACCGGTCACAACCCCGGCACCTATCCGATGGAAGGTCAAGGCGACAAAGATCATTACAAGTGATCAATCAACCACGGTTGTAAACAGTAGTAGTCCAGCACAACCATCGACGGGTGATCGGTCTGTCCGCGCGGGAAGCGAGGCGAGCGACATGCTACCCAATGTGCCACCACCGGGAAGGGCGCGATTATCTCGCACGTCCAGGCATGTAATTATCAGTGACAATGGGACTCGTTCACGATCGCCCGCACCGAGCTTCCCGACACAAAGCGAATCTCCCCCGCCCACACCCGCGTCTCCGCCGAGGAAGATTAAGAAAGGAGGAAAGACAAAGCCTGGTAAAAAACGATTGAAGGGAGCAAAAGCCGACGTATCGGCATCACTCGCCTCCCAGCCGATTGCTATTCGACCGAAGCCTCGCAGACTCCAACGCCCAGCCACAGAAGAAACAAATGATCCAGAGCCACAATATCCACCAGTACATTCAAACACGGCCGGCCGAGTTACAGATCGGTCCGAGGCGCGTGCGATCAACACTGCGCAGCATACAAATACGCTTACGACCCAGCCGAGTGCAACCACAAGGAAGAGAGTAACAGAGGAAGAGAGGCTTGCAAGGGATGCAGAGCAGTATCGGGCAGCCGAGGGCAGCAAGAGGCAGTCCAAGAAGTCGAGTCGCGCTCTTAATCAATAATCTCTCTCATGTGAATTCGAAGTCAACAAAATGTATTATATTACAATAACAAACTTATTATATTAAAACTAAGAAAAACGATATTAAAATAAAGTTCATATTCTACTTCTTCAATCTCTTTGTCTTGGTCAAGGCACTTCCTGTAGCCTTTCGCTTCGCGGCCTTGCTATCATCAGGCGCGGGTGTCCGAGACGTCGAGCGAGTTGACCGACGAAGGGTGTCTGTCGGTGTTGCTGACCGTGTTCTTGTCATCCGTGGGGGAGGCACTTGCAGCTGAGCAAGTGCATGGGTTAGGTTTGCAAGGGCGGTGTTCCCATGTGGAGTCGGCTCTTGCACGGTGATAATCGGTGCCGCCGCAGCAGGCGACGAGGCGAGGTCCATGTTGACATCCTCGCTGGCAGCTCGTGCCTGCGAGGGAGCGGGAGGCAAAGGGGCGGTCGGCAAATCGTGCGCCAATGACGGTGAATGTGTCGGGGATGGTGAATGCGGTGGCGGCGTGGAAGGGGATGCGGGGGCTTGCGACGGGGATAATGGACGATGCGATGCCGGGGGAGGGGTGCAGGGAGGCGCAATGGTCGGTGGGGGTGGGGGCATGTCGGGGAGCGGCGGAGGAAGCGATGTGGCTGCTGGGGGGGCAGGCTCTGCAGGCTCTGCGACAATGGGGGCGATGGGTCTATTGGAATGGCGTTGTGCCCATTCGCCGACCAATGTTCTCTTGTCTGTTGAGCCCGCTGCCTGATACGCCGGCTCGCTCCTTTGCTCGACCGAGCCTTCCGCGTCGGCCAAGCCGTTTCGACCGAGCATGTCGAGGACCAGCTTGAGTCCCCGATCCACGCTGTCTAACTTGTTGGAGTTCGACTCCAACCTTTTGTTTACCTCTCGGCCCAACTCGCCTATTTGTCGGGCCATGTCGTCCATCCGCCGATTTGTCTCCTGCATGAAGGCTTGCCACTCGGCCGGCACCGGTGCGACCTCGTCCCTCTGTCTGCGCATTTGCGAGATGAGGCTGTTTGGGTCGTCGAGCTCCCGCACTCGTTCACACCGCACCTTCTTTTGTCGGCACCTTCGGCACGAGCCGACCGGGTTCCTCGCCAGGCGCTGACATGGGACCTCCGCCTTCATGCACCGGAGACATCCCGGTTCGAACTCACCGTTGGTCGGCCCAAGCGACGGCAACCGGGTCGTTCCACGCATGTTCCGCTCGACTATCTCCACCTTCGGCAGGGCCATCGAACCCTTTCTGGGTTTCGCCTGCCGACGAGGATTCCTTCGTTTGCCGGACTCGCTTTCTTCGTCGTCATCGCTCGGCTCCGGGAACTCCTCGCCCTCATCGCTCGAGGGCTCACGCCGTCGGCGAGGCTGCTGCTCAGTCAGCATCATAGGCGGTTACAAGTGCAGCACTTACCTTGCTTGGGCCGGCTACTGGTCGCCCACCTTCGCCCGCCTCATCCGTCTCCGAACCGACCATCGACTTTGACTTGGCGGTGGCACGTTTCTTTGGCGCAACTATCTTACGCACCGTTATCTCATCCGTAGCCTTCCCCTTGCCCTTCTCCATCCGTCGCCTCATCGCCTCATCCAACGTCTCGATCCTCGGTCGGATGAGCGCGTCGAATTCCTCCTTCTTAACGATCTTCATCTCATCTTCATCCACTGTCGGCGATCGTCGCGGCCCCCTCGGCTTCGATTGCACCCCACCGTGTTCCCGAACCACTTTTCTCCCCTCATGATGCTCCACGTCGCGTCGCTTCGGAGCGGTCGGCGCTTTGTCCTTGGGCGCTGCTGCCTTCGGCACCCCCGATGGCCCTGTGCCATCCACCTCCATCGCGTCCTCGGCCTCGGCTACCCGCTCTCCTTCCTTTCTGCTATCCACGCCGGACTGATCAGCCCGCCCACCTTCTGACTTTTGCCGCTTCCGTAGCTCCCGGGCGGCCTCGGCGACGGCGCAGGCCGTCTTCGTGCGGGGGTTTTCAAAAAAATCCCTTACCAAGTCGTCGGTCTTCTCCTTCAACGCGCTTAGCGTCCGCGTGATCAGCCACTTTGCTTCTATCTCCTGTTTGAATTTTCGGTTCGATGCCCTTTTCGCGAATGCGTACTGTAATGATGGTGGTCGCTCTGTCAGTCATGCAGGTGCCACAGAAAATACACTTACCATTTCCTTTCTGTTGTCCATGAACCATGTCAAACCCGTGCCGGCAGCGACCTGGGCAAGCAGCTGCTGCTGCAGCTCGGTGAATGTGGCGGTGACGGCCTGTTGCGAGGAGATGTCGTATGCGATGGTGGCGGACATTGTTTGAGATTTAGATTGCTGTGGGGTTGAGTCGGCTGAGCGTGCTGGTGGTGCGAAGTGAAGTGAAGTTGAAGAAAAGTTGCTGACGTGACAGATGAACCATTTGCGGATCACAAGATCACTTCACTCACGGTCACGTGATATTGATGATCAGCCGAATCCTTATCGGCCCTTCATCGACCACCACTACCACCAATATGCAGAACAACGACAGCACTGTCCGAGCCCAATCGACATTCGCCCTACAAGACGAAAGTACAAATGAAAGGATGGAGGTTCCATGGTCCCTCCTTGATCTTATCAGATATGAATATGAGAAGGAGAAGATCAAGGCTGCAATGGAAGTGGACACAACAAACGATGACGAGGTACGTGGTTTTAGCGGTGGATGGGAAAGACAGTTTGACTCAATTCATTGAGGTGTAGCTTCCCCCGGTTCACGGGGATACATCCTTCATTGGCGAACACGATATCCAGGTGCCGGCAAACCCGGTATGACATCGGTGTACCGACAGACAACAGCCACTAACAATGATTATTAGTTTCTCACAAAGGCACAAGTCACAGAACTACATGTATCAATCAAGGCAGCGCAGGAGCGGTGGGGCATATCCTACAAGGATGCTGCCCACCGGCTCTACCTTCAAAAGATGGCGCAAGTTCAGGCGGAGATGGCCGAGGTCGAGCGACTGAAGGCGATGATGGCGCGATGTCGTCGGTTAATCAATGAGACAGTCCGACGGCACTCAGGTCAGGCCGGCAGTACTTGATGTAGTAGCTGATGTGCTCGATTGTATAATATATCATACTACATGCCTGCTACTCACTGGCTGACAATTTTGCACTTGCTATTGTGTACTTAACAATTGGAAATACTGGATACTCACTGGCCCAGACCGTCGGCTTGTTTCGTGGGCTTGTGCTTTGGTCTTGGTATCATCCAAGAACATTGGAGCTACTCACCCACTAAGAATTTGGCCTGTTGCGCAGATCCTCGGCCTCCGTCGTACAGCCGATGTGGCGACGCTTTGCCTACATGGGCCGGTGCTTTGGTCTTGGTATCATGCACTTCATCCGTGAACATGCGAGCTACTCACCTGCTATGAGTTTCGGCCTGTTTCGCAAATCCTCGGCCTCCGTCATACAGCCGATGTGGCGACGCTTTGCCTACATGGGCCGGTGCTTTGGTCTTGGTATCATCCAAGAACATTGGAGCTACTCACCCACTAAGAATTTGGCCTGTTGCGCAGATCCTCGGCCTCTGTCGTACAGCCGATGTGGCGACGCTTTGCCTACATGGGCTGGTAATTTGGTCTCGGTATCATGCACTTCATCCGTGAAACATGCGAGCTACTCACCTGCTATGAGTCTCGGTCTGTTTCGCAGATCCTCGGCCTCCGTCGTACAGCCGATGTGGCGACGCTTTGCCTACATGGGCCGGTGCTTTGGTCTCGGTATTATGCACTTCATCCGTGAACATGCGAGCTACTCATCCGCTAACAATTTCGGCTGTTTCGCAAATCCTCGGCCTCCGTTGTACAGCCGATGTGGCGACGCTTTGCCTACATGGGCCGGTAATTTGGTCTCGGTATTATGCACTTCATCCGTGAACATGCGAGCTACTCATCCGCTAACAATTTCGGCTGTTTCGCAAATGCTCGGCCTCCGTTGTACAGCCGATGTGGCGACGCTTTGCATACATGGGCCGGTGCTTTGGTCTCGGTATCATGATGTATAACAATACAGTACATGCTCACTACCTACTACCTGAAAACATCGGCCTGTATCCCAAAACATCGGCCTGCACCGGACATCGGATGTACCGATTCTTTGCTTATTTGGGCCGACTTCTTTACTGATGCATCATATACATCATCCCAGTAGGTCTCGGCTACATGCTAGCTGAAACCATCAGCCGCAATAGCAAAAAATCGGCCTACATCGGTCGCCCGATGTTGGACCGATTTGCTGACATTTTATCCCTGCTGCCTCATTGTACCTGTATAGGAATGATTGGAAACAACCTAGCCACCTCACTAACCGTTCCACAGCATTCTGCTGCATTGCCGGTTAATCCCTCGGCCCTTCCGATGTGCGAGCTGCTCCGCGCGGATGGTTGTTATTGCATACATTGTAGACTTACCATATTGGGCAATTTCCGCTGGGCTCCGCGCGGACTGTTCCTATCAATACAATGTATAACTCCGCTTTGATGTGTTTATTGATACATTGTAACTCCGCTACCTGTCTTTCACGCATCAGTAACTCATGGCAGTCCCTTTCCCCCCAAGCCCCTCGCCGCACTGGCGAAGACGACGAGCTCAGACGAATTCTGGCTTCCTCAGCTGCGCCATTGGCCACGGTGTCGTCGTTTTGGACGTACAAAATTCACATAACGAACGAAATTCAGATCAACTATCTCGACAGGGGAGATCAATACAGTGGGACAATCTATGGTGGGGTGGTGGGCGGTCGAGGAAATCACAATATACATATAGACCGTAAGTTACCTTGAAATAAACCGCACTTCTTCAGCTTGAGGAAATCACTCCACAGATTCAGCGCCGCCAGAAGACCCATCGCCAATCGGAACAGCAGTGCCTGTGATTATGGTCACGGCAGCCATCCTCGGAGTAGTGTCCATGGTTGGGTGGTACGTCTCTAAAGAGTAGCGGAAACTGTTGGACGCATTCTCGAGTTCAGCGTGATAGTGGGGGCCAGTGATGTGGAGGGAAAACCAGAAAAAAGAAATATTTGGCGCACCGTGCTCGATAGCATGATATTATCGAGATGAACGGAGTACCCGTGTATGCCTGTCTCTAACTTCTCGAGGCGCCTTCCGCACTCTATCGCTTGACTGTACACGTTGGCGAAGAACGTACGAGTCGCGAATTGCGGTGCTATGCGATGAAGAATCTCCATAGCCTTCGCGGCACATATAAGGACTGGAACGGATCCCTCGGCTTCGTGACGCAGCGTTGAAACGGCTGAGCTCTGGGATAGCCTACCGAGGAGCAGTATTATATTGAATACTAAGCTGATGGCGCTTTGATATGGCTCAATGAGCGGAGGGGAGGCATTCTTGGGGGGGTTCCATGTGATGTTCATGTTGAAGTTTTGACGGTGTTGAATATGCCGCGTCCATAGTTTGACGTGCGCCGTCTTTCTGACTGCATGGAGGTTCCACACTGTCGTGGTGTGTGTAGTTCCCGTCCGCGCTCCATGGGAATCCTGGAAAGGATCAGTGCAAGATCAGTAGCGAACGTCAGGCAGAGCTAGTTGAACTGACAACCGTGACAGGGTGGCCAAGAGTGATCTCATTACAAGGACACTCACTGGCGGGTTTGTGTGGGACATCCATGACCTATGGCTTCATCAAAGCCTGACGATACTTTGAGATGGGCGCTGGGATGCAGGGTGGCTAGTTCCTGGCAGAGAGAGCACGCAGCCGACATTCTTGTACCTGGCACACTAATATATCTTTAGCCATCTTGGCCGTTCAAATCGGCCTCGCGTGGCCTTCTTTCGCTGCCCTTATTTTTCTGCTTCACGCTTTGTTTTGTTTTGTTCAACTGGGGGGCGCTAGTGTTTTTGGAGTACGTGGCAGGGAAGTACGCAGCAGGGCACGCGGCACCTGCTATATTCAATGTTTACACATATATGATATACTATGTATATGCTTTGATTGTCGGTGGCCCGGCCCACTTCACAAATGTAAACGCATCACAATATCGTAGAAGGAATGCAGAATTAAGGGGGGGAAATGTTATTCTTTTTAGATAATTCGATCCGGATGCGAACTGGGACCTTCTGCCTGAGTGGTCGCCATCGAACAAGTCAACCTTGAATGCCACGAGGTAGGACATATGATATGATAGCAGAGTGGACGGGGTCTTCCCTATCGGAAGTAGATCTTGATCGAACAGAGAGAGATACGGCATACGCCACCTGGCTGTGCCTGCAATACAGGACGACGGTGGAAGGTGGATGACTCAAAGGATCAAGATCGTCAGACAGCATCGAAACTCACACACTCGAAGTGCCCTTCTCCGGGACGCTCCCACTCTCCCACCCATGCACGCAGCAGCAGTCGTACCTTCCACTACAGAGCACTTATACTCCAATGCTCCCGGTGTCCATCCAACACGCAGACTCCCAGGATCGCCGCACCACGCCTGTCTGCGCGAGCGGGGCGTGCCGCTGCGTACCGTCTGTCTCCGTCTCCTGCGTATGGACTTGACTCTTGAAGCCCAGCCAGACCGGCTGTTCGAATCTCCAACTACCCAAATCTTCACACCCAAAGCTCCACCCTCCGAGGCCCAAACTTCCTAACGCTCATGACACGCTGCCCTCTCCGATTAGTTCGTCCGCTCCTCGGTTGACTCACGACTAGTCACGATTCGTTGGCTGTTGCAGGATAGCGACATCGAAACAGTATTTGAATGCCTGGATTCCTGTTGCGCTGATGTTCTGGCGTTCTGGTGTTTTTTTTTTTGGGAACTGGGAAGTTACGGGTCGGGCGCCGTCGTGGCGTATTCGGTAATGGAGAACAACGAGTGGAAGGGGTGGAAGGGGGATGCGGAGACCCGGCCTCCTGGATGGCTGGACCACGAGGCCATAGCTCCCTCATCGCACCGAATCACATCACGTCTCTATCGGGTCCCGACTACATTGTGATTCATGATTCCACCGACTGGAGCCCCTGTTCTCGTCCAGCGCCCAAGATCTACTTCTTGGCGTGCAGCTCCCATTTCTTATCGCCTACGCCCAGCCACACTGCCGACTTCCCGATTTGCCAACCGTCCACTCGAGAGTCGAAGCCAGTGCGAGATGTCTCCCAGACGACACCCTCGACTCTCGCCTCTTGGCGTGAGGCTTCCGTTCCCTCGGAAGTCAGTAGACGCCGCCCTCCCGTTTGCTGATTGGTATCTATGATTTATCCCACATTTATCCCCTACCTATCGCCTATCATGTATAAATACCTTTGGGCGTCTTGACTCCTTTGGTAATGACGTGCATCTTTGTACCCTACCGGTAGCACACAGTACAGTAGCGCGTACCTTGTCGACCAAAGCGATCTTAGAGTACATCGTTTGCTGGGTGTTTGGTGCGATGGTGCGATGGTCAATGACAATGAGAGGCGGAGAAATTGACGGTTCACTGGTATAGTCGGCTAACGCACCTGGCTCCGTATGCAGATGTTGCCGGGAGGGGATCTAGACAAGACAGGAGACCCCAGTTCGCTGGGTCGATGACCCTTTTACCCCATGCTATTTGAAATGCCATCTGCTGAAAATACGACTCTTGACGCAATGACCGCTTTATGGCGCGGACGACGACATGAATCCGCAAGTAATTGTGACCCCCACACGAACAGTGCACACTCAATTTTCAGTGAGCACTGAGATATGATATATGAGAGTGTTAGGGCTCGTATAGCCTGCACTTATTATTCTGTGGTATACCCTAGAGGTGGACGCTCGATGACGAGCCACAGGTCGGGATCCTTCAGCCGTTAACGGTCCCAAACAGGCGCTCGATTTTTTTAGCAGAGATCGCTCACTAGCTAGCCGTTTCAGGCCACGCACATCCCCTTCCAAGTCTCACTCCCATCGACGCCCGCAAGTGCCACGTCCTGGCGCTCCGTCGGCTCAACCCCCGAGGGTCGAGTCCGACCAACCCCGAGGTGCAAACGTTCAAGCGTTCAAATTCAAACACAAAACGCGACACCTTCAATGTATCGAGCTCAAGTGTTGGACGCGTTGAGTGCCGGGTGTCGGGTGTCAGGCGTAGTCGTTGGGCAACTGCTCCAGCGCACATTTGCTTGGCATTTCTGCAATGCCCCAGCAGAGGGCTGGGAGGGTAGAGGAGGGGGGGTAGAGGTGGAGGGCGCAGTACCGGAAAGTTAGAAACCCTCTGCAAAGCTAACCTAGCAACAGCGCCGCCCTACGACCCCGCTACTCGCTATGCCGCTACACCGTTACACCGCTCCCCCGCACCCCGCCACGCTGCAATGTATCGTGTATATGTCAGATCACTTCGGGTACCTCCTCCTGCCTACGCCTACCATCTAGCCTTTTGCCCATGCACGCCCATCTACGCCCGGTAAAGCCAGGCCTGTCATGCCCTCCCACTCTTGATTGCGGCTCTGATTACGACTCTCGATTCCCACTCTCTGTCGAGTCAAACACGTATGCAGTGTCGGCGCAATGCCCCAAGCTACAACTGGTCGACCTCGCCCCAGTGGCGGAGATTGGCTTCGAATCTTCATGCCCAAGCTCCAGTGCGAGTGCGAGCTCGAGATCCAGCCGGCGCACGGCTACCCCCAGGCCTGGCATTCCGTTTCGTTGCATGATATTCTGGTACTCACTACGATACTACGATACTGGGATACTGGGCGTCGCTATCGGGATCCGGGTATCTGAGGTCGAGGTCGAGAGCAGGAGTGGAGTGGGACCTACGGTGAATATGATGGCTAGCTGTGGTTGCTCTACCACTACGTGCGTACTCGCTATCTTCCATTCGATATGTATACTGATTCTCATCGTCGCTGATTCCGATCATGAGTAGATCGCAGAGAGTACACATAGAGCTCTAGCTGCTCGTCGACGTTGGGCCCTTAGCTGGATAGCGGCTCTCCAGATACTAGGAGCCAGAAGAGCCCCTGGTACCAGCACCGTTCTTCTCTTCAGGTACTCCTCTGTCTTCCATCCGCCTGCACCCACTTTATCCTCTAGAATGTGCATGTCGGGGTAGTCGCACTGCACTGGGCTCTCCCTTCCCAGATATCTCCTGCCCTACCTACGATCACCTCCCCACGTCTTCTCCTGCCCTTGACCTCCATCACGTTAGACATCATATCCAAGTGCATGTCAGCGTTTCGACGACCTGACCTGACCGGCACCCCCCATTGCCCCTGCTCTCGCTCTCGCCGCCCCAACCCCCGCGCACAGCTTCACTTGTGTGTACCCCCGTACCCACGCAGTCGCCGTCACTCTCACCGCATATAGCTCTCTCTTACCGTCGCCCCGTCGTCGACTACCCAGTAGCCAGTCTGCACACCGCTGTCCCAGTTCTGCTCAGACCTCCTTCCCCCCATCTTCCTTCCCCTTCGCCTCCCTCCCTTTCTTCCACTCCTCTTTCGGCATTCGGACGACCCTCTCTCACACATCCAAGCCATACCATCTGAACCCGTGACACCATTCTACGCCCTTGCACTCGCCCTTGCACTCGCCCTTGCACTCTCCCTTCCACTTCTCACTCTCAAAGGAGGAAGGAAGAAGGAGGAAGGAGGAGGTTGAAGCAGATGGTGGAGTGGGTGCTTAACATTGTAAGGAAACAGAGCCAAATCGCAAAGTTGCAACATCGCTTGCTAGTACACATACACATGCATATACACACCACGCATGCGAAGTACCGTATCAACGCCTCAGGACACGGCGACGGACGCCGCTGTACCCATAACCACTGCAACTGCAAATGCAAGTACGACTACAGGAGTCGGGTCTCTCTTCTCCCACTTCTCATTGCCGTCTCTCTTTTGTACGCATCCGCACCTCTCTTTCCACGCACCATATCCAGCTCAAAGAAAGAAAGGAAGGATCTCCAAAGAACACAGGAAAGCCCGAAGAGCAGTCCCAGGCCAGCGCGATGCCTCAGGGTATGTGGTGGCGGTGATGGTGATAGGGTGGTATGCGACAGCATGCATGTAGTGCAGGGGCAATAGACGTGTTGGCGGGCACATATGGATATATGTGAACGGCAGCAGGGTACTTGGATGAACGGGGGAAACGGGGAAAGGTGCCGGATAGGCGGGCTGAGCTAAGGAAGCTTGGCGAGGATGTGGCGAGGATCGCAGGTTGTAGGGAGGATGCGACAAGGGCCAAATGGGTATGTAGTGGGGAATCGAGTCGAGGACCCGTGTTGAACGCTGAACGTTGAACGTCGATCCCTCGTCCATCCGACATTGGCATCCATCAAGCTCGAGAGCCACACGGAACGGGGAACGGGGAACGGGGATAGGTGAGCGGGAACGTGGTGGAGAGGAGCGTGGTGACGAGGGCAGTCGAAGGTGCCCTCGTCGATTTGTCGATCCGTCGATTTGCCATTCGTCTCCATCAACTCCCTTCGCCTCCCTCCCTGATCCCGGTCGGTATCCCCTCTTCCCGCCCAACGTTCCCAACGTTCCCAACTCCCCATCACGGACTGGGCTGCTCTTTCGTTTCTTTGTCGTTCGTTTATCGTGCGTCGTGCGTTACTCGTTGATGGCGTCGGGATGGGGATAGTGTGCGCGGCGCTAGGTGGGTGGGAGAGTTGCGAGGGTTATGAGCTGGGGGAGTAGGAGAGCGGTATGTGGGTTGTGGAATGCGAGTGGTATGAACGGGATCTGTGGTAGGTGTGTTGCGAACTAGAGAGCGGTATATGTGTTATGTGTGTGGGAGGGGGGAGGTATGTCAGTGCGTGTGGGTGGTAGGAGGAGGGAGCAAGTGGGAGGTAGGTATGACGCTATGACGATGTTCGCGGAGATGGTTCGTGGAGACGGAGAGATCATGGAGAGATCACGGAGATAAACAAACTCACTATCATATATCACATAGATCTGATCGCGGATCGATCCCTCTGACGAAGAAAGGAAGGCCGGAGAAGGGAAAGGGGGTGGAAAGGGAGACAAGTGCGGAAAGTTGTACCCACGGTTGAATACTAACTGAGCTCCGTGTGTCGTGTTCTAGCGCGTTCTTCTGTCTCTGCCTGTTGTTCGACTTCCTTTGATCGATTACACCACTTGCTTTCTGGCTTACCGAAGACCAAATGCCGTGTACGAGCGACTGCGATGAACTCCATGTCGATGACAACGATGGAACAACGATGACAAGGGTGCTAGGTGGATCACGTCTGATGTTAGTTGCATGCAATCTTGGATGGCTGTTTTCTGAGGCCATGGCTCCAGTGAGCCTGTCACGATTTCGCGTCAAGTACCATCATCAGGCAGCGATACAACGGCCAATGGACGGGGCGATGAAGGGCCGTGCAACGCCAACACCAACACCAACACCAACACCAACACCGATCTAGTTTGCGATTGCGACTGGGTTGTGCCCGTATCCCATGTCATGTTGGGAGTTGGTGTTTGAAGGTGGAGGGGGGGGGGCAAGGGGGGGGGGGGGGGGGGGGGGGGGGAGAGGAGGTTCGTCGCGCTTGTTCTACCACCAGGTGCGTACGTGTATACTTATCGTCGCTGGTTCTGATTCCACGTAGAGTGAGGAGACGTCCTCGCTGTCCTTGACGTCTGGCATGCAGAATCGGCACCGTTCGGCTCTCCGTTCTGTCTTCCGTCATCTGCTCTCCGTTCTTGAGCTCCATAATATGCGCGGCTCCTCTTCAGCGGCCTCTCACCAGCGCCCAGCACCTCTGCGTTTTCTATCCCCCCCTCTCTCTCGCAACTTCCGCTACACCTCCAGCACCTACAAGTGCTCTCAACGCCCCCGTTCCCCCTTCGAAAGGATTTTGCCTCTCGTGCGCCTTCGGCCTCCCAGGTCCACCCTATACGCCGCCTATTCATCCGGCCATTCCTCACTCCGATGCTCCACGCCCGGCGAGCAGCGAGGCGGACATAGGGCAGACGCAAAAAGCGAAAACGAACTTGAGCAATATGCGCGATGCCGAGCCCGCTTGCTGCCCCATTACATTCTCCCACCAGTATCTCAAGGTCTTCACCGGCACCCTTCGCATGCGCATGCGCATGCACATCGCACGTAAATTGCAACGTCGCAACCGCAAAACGGCGCGGCGTCGACATCATGTATCATGTATACGCTTCAGGTCGACTCAGCCGCCTCCCTTCCACACCTCCCACTCTCCCTTCCACGCCTCCCGCTCTCCCTGTCCACGCCCGTGACACACACCCCACCCCCCATGCTCAAGTGCGACTCCCTGTCGGGCCAGACACGTACACAGTATCGACGCAATGCCCCAAGTTTCGAACGCTCAAATCTTCGACATCGAGATCCAGTGGGCGAGCTGCTTCCCGCGCGTTCATACAGCCACGCTCCCACTTGGGCGGCGCAGAGTGCCCGGGGCAAGGTACGGAAAGGGAAGGGTACAGAGAGGGAGGCGGGTCTTCCGTGGTTCTTTCGGTGGAGGGCAGAGGAAGGAGGGAGGGGGGAAGGAGTGGTCGTCTTCTGCGATGACACAAAACGATGCCAGCTCGCGCATTCTCAGCCTCGCGCCTCGCTGATCAGTACTCAGTACCCGCCCGCGCACGCACACACTACATACGCAAGCCGGAAATACACCATACACCACACGTGCCGACTCTAAATACGCGCCCGCCTCTAAACTCTGCGCGTAAGCATCCCCCGCGGCCGTCTTCCCGTCTCTTTTCAATGCGCAAACTCCATCTGCGCCTTTCCCCCCACCCATCCCCCCCTCCCGTATCTCGTCGCCGTGTCCCATCGGCGCCTCTCGCCCGAAGAGGGGGAGGAGGCGCGAGTAGTGTGCGCGCGACGCCTCGGAGGGTATGGGGCGGTGATGGGGCGGTAGGCGATAGATGTGCGGGCATGTGGGCATGCGGCTATGGCTTCTCAGCTGCTGGGAAACTTGATGAGGTGAATGGGGAAAGGCGTGCAGGAGTCCGGGGACGTGGTCGCGAGGATATGTGGCGTGCGGGTGCGGATACTTTTGGTGAACTGGAACGGCTGGATGACAAGGGCTGAACGGTGGACAGGTATCCAGGTCATCCTCGATTTGACGTGTGTGTCCATCAAGCTCGAGAGCTGCAGGGAACGGGCGACGGCGATGGGTGAGCGGCAACTTGGTGAACAGGACCGTCGTGGCGAGCATGTGAGAATGCGGCGAGGATCTGAGGATGGGGAGAGCCGAGAGGAGGCCTGCCCGTCAACTTGTCGAGCCGTCGAACTGTTGTTCGCCTCCATCGACTGCAACGGCCCCTCCCCGGTCCCGCTCGGTATATCCCCTCTTCCCGCCCAACACTCCCAACACTCCCAACGCTCCCACCGCTACCAACGCTTCCAATGGTCGATTGGTCGATTGGTCGATACCGGGGTATCAGTGTCATCAAGGAAGCGTAGACTGATAGCGGCTATACTCGTAGTGATAGATACGTTCCCGAATATCGAATCCTTGCTTTTGCGAGTTCGTGTCCAGCATCCGGCGTCGTTTCGTTTTGCCTTGCTTCGTTTAAGGCCCCCTTCTCTGTAAAATGGTATCGAAATATCAGATACGGTACTCGAACATGCATTAAAGCTTGTGACATATTCGGGACAGATGATAAAGAACAACGTGTACACATCTTTGGCAAACGATGACTTGAATGGTAGAAGCATAACCTGAATGTAGGAAGGATAATGCATCTCGTATCCTCGTTGGCTCAGTCGGTAGAACGAGGAAGGAGCGAGGCAATCGGCGCTAGTCGAGCATTGCTGTATCCGTGGGGAAACAACAACCTCAACCTGTCAAACGGCCCGGTATATTCATATTCATGATGAGCACCGTTGATTTTCGTAGCCTAGTCTTTGCAAAACGACAAACCTCCAACTTCCCACATATCCACCTATCGCGCCGTTCTTCAGCCCTCCCATTGCCTGATCATGACCTTTTTTTTCTTTGAAGATGAAGATGTCCATCACAGTTTCGAGAGCCTGGATGAAACACAGACAGAAGAACTTGTGAGTCAAGGCAGTGAAGGAGTGAGTGAAGGAGTAACTACTTCATGCTGGCATCCAGTGTAGACTCCACATCGAAAGGCCCTGCGCACAGGAGAGGAATCGCTCGCTGAATTGTACTAGAGTCGAATTCAATAAACAGGAAGGACTGAATCCAAGTTCCGTCAATCTGAACTGTGATGATATGGTGCGAGGTGCTCACCTATTCTGTCATCCACCGTGTCAGTTTCTAGCAGTCTCGCTGGGCCGCGCAGGGAAAAGTAGTCGCAACCTGCTGATTCCAAGTCAGTAATTTGGCATGGAGATCGGGGATAAACCGGAAACACGATGACAGTGGTTCTATGTCTAAAAGAGTTTGCAGCGGTTCGGCCCATATTCAAACGGAAGCAAACTCACCTCTGGAGCTCATATCATCCTCAGCGCGCAGAGAAGATACATATATTTACACCCATCCGGCGCTAATCAACATCCACTCCGATTCGACACTCTAAGGCTACTGTTGACATAGCCAAAGACGTGAGTGTGAGGAATTCTGCTCACCTGGGTGAAACCAGTAGATACGCCGCGTTGTGTTGTTATGCAAGAGGAGATAATTGTTCGGAGCAAGGCCGGAGTATAAAAATATCCAAGCTCAGTCGCGGCACTCGGCACTCGGCCTTCAGCCTTCTCATTATTGATTCCGTCTTTGCTCTCATCAACCGTGTCGGCTCATATCGCCTGAACCCCAGTCAGATTCAACTTCAAACACCCGAGAACGCCTACGTCGACACACCACTGTATCCACTTGTTAATGAAGCACGAAGTTTTTCTTGTAGTTGACGGCACTACATTGAGGACAAGTATACCAAGACTGCATTAGGCAGCAGCACGCAATGATTCCGATATCGAAGATTGTTTCTGGTTTCAACGCATCCGCGAAGCTCCTTCCCTCGAGGGCACGATTATCATCGACGTGGACCATTTCCCAGTCTCGGCAGATGTAATGGCTCTTGGGGCCGGCTTGAAAATACTGCTGGACGAGTGTTATATTCCGTGTATACAATGAAGATCAGACGGAACAGACACAAGAAGAATAAACTCACGCGCCAGGACGTGCAAAAAACTGAGGGGTACGGCGGACGTAGCGGGCCCCGGTGGCGCCTGGATCCAGATAGTTTGAACCTCCAAGTGGCGTATCCACGTCTCCGACGAAAAGCCCCCCACAATCTGGTACCATTTAGGACTGGAAAAGGACGGTTAATCACCAGGGAGTGTAGCTTAGTGGCGAGACACCTTACTTGACCAACAATTGCAGGTGTCGTTCCAGCGATATCTGATTCTGTTCGATGAGAAGCTGAATGCGGCGAGGTAGCGAGGGCCAGCGATCGGTAGCGAAGACACGTAAGAATATCCCCGGTAGGACGCCCGATTCCATTAGATCGGAAAAGTGGAGGTCGAATTCGAGGAATTCCATGTGCAGCTGCTTCAGCGATTTACCATACTGAAGAGCTTGATTATCGATTTCGAAGAATAGTGTGTGGGTAGCGAACCTGGCGGAGATGCGACGGACGGTCTCCGCAGCCTTGGTAACATATGCGACGATTGGTATGAAGCCCTTAATTTGCTGCTGCTGCGCTAACACGGAGGGAGTCTCATGAAGCTTGTGGAGAGCCAGTAATATATCGAATAAAGGTCCAATGGCGCTTTGGTATGGCTCGGGGACGTCATTCAAGTTCGGTGGACTGTCATTGAGATCGAAGTTGATGCTCATTATGCGTGTCCTGATTCCCATGCACGTGGTTGAATATCCCATGGCCGTGGTTGTCGTTGTGGTAGTTTACGCAGCTGGTGCTGTGAGGATGTGGAACACTGTCCGAGGCGTCGTTATCGACGATGGTGGAGCCTAGGTGGATGTGGAGCGTGAGATCATAGTAGCACAAGGGACCGGCCTAAGCTCATTAAAAGCTATTCGCCTCAGAGGGCGCACAAAAACGATTTCACAGCCAAGTACATCGACGTGTTGGTGGAAGCGGCATGACTGCAATACTCAATGATATACAGCTTCAGAGTCCCACGCAACCGGGCGTTTAAATGTCCTCAACGGGTGCGGTAAGTGGTAGTCACTGAGCGGTACGCCGAAGGTCAGTAAGCCTCAATGAAAAATATGCGAGTAACCCACAGTTCGTTATGCCTACGAAAATGCTGACGAAATACCACCACAAATCCTAGACGGTGGCTGCATCTTGCACGAGGGATACTGTATTATGGGCGATCGAGAGGACCCTGGGTATACATTGCCGAATATATAGCTTTCTGTGGCGGATTGTGGCAGTCCGTTGTGAATCACGAAGAGATCAGACACACCTCTTGAGAAAATCCACCACCTCTGCCAAGAAAAAAATGCCGTCCAACGTCAGCTCTGCCGACATCGAGTTCAGACTGGCGCTCAAATTGGCGTCAGAGAGCGCTTGAGGCCATCGTGTTATGGGTGCGTTGTCGGGGTAGTGGATCTTGTGTCCTCTCTGGGTTCTGGCTGGAAGTTGAGATTTGACTTGCGCGATTGAGCGTTCGAACTTCGAACTCAGAAACTCGGCAGCCCGCAAACTCCGGACCGCTCAACCCGTTATCGGCGCCCAGTCTCCGCTTTCATTCGACTCCCAATTCCATGGATCCTGGGTCGACTTCAGCAATCCGCGACCCCGATATACACCTGGGCGTGATCATGGTTGCAGAGTAGAGAACGGAATGAACCTGGGTAACTCTCAGGTAACACTTTCTGAAATCAACGGGTTGCGACCATCTTCAGTGCATCTCGCAGACATGACCAGAAGATTTGTGATGCGAAAGAACGTCTCAGAACTGGGGGCGAGAAGGGGATGTGCTTGTAACATGGACGACCCACGAGCAAGGTGTGTGAGCGGTATGTGGTGCGTTACTCTGCTACTCGCAAGCCTATAGTTGTCTCGATTTTCACAGATGTTAGGAGGGACTCTCGTTAAAGCTGCCTAGGGCTCCTTAATAGGGGCGGCGCCATAAAACTGCGACAAGTCCAGCGAGCGTAGACTGCGCTACTCAGACGACTCACTATGAGTAGTTGACCCGCACCCGTATAGCACCGAACTGATGACGAACCCTTGGGTAATCAGTCCTAATTTGCTGCGACTGTCCATTTCCGCACTCGGATCGACCTCGCATGTGTACATAGCCGTGCATACCGTCAGACACGCGTTCTCACCATCGACAACGTTAGCGGGACACGGCATTTTCAACACATCTCCCCCAGAAACCGTCCTTGTTGATGACGAATACGGCGGCTGACCTTAGCTACGACGAACCGGAGACACGATGCCCCGTCGGCCGGCTGTTTGCCTGCAGCCCTTGTCATCGTGCCTCTTCGGCGATGCCTCAGGGCATGGGCAGCCCGAGGTCTCACTGCCTCGACACGGCCTTCCCTCAGTTCCCTCTCCTACTCCCGTCGGTTTACCATAGTCCTCGTCATACCAAACGCCTTTCGCAGTTGCCTCAGGGTAAGAGGGCAACGACTACTCACGTGCGAACATCGACTTCCAAGGCAGGCAAAATGAACGGGTTCGACGACCTACGCGGTCATTCTGGGCGTCTTGTCATGCAAGATGTGTCGCGTCCTCGGTGTTCAACAGCAACTAGGGCTCGGTGCCCCCGGAGCCTTAGCATCCGCTGCTATGTCTGAGCGCAACGGCGAATTAGTAGGTACTTTGCCCTTCTACATGATGTCTCTTTAATATTTGTCTCGTCATCGTGTGCCATCACCATCGTTCTACGGAATCATGAGGCTACGGAGATCGTTCGCCATAAGTCATGAACCATACATTCCTCGCCAACATGGACAGACAATCCCGAGAGTACGGCAGGCAGTGCCAGTAGGCGGTAACATAACTTAGGTATTTTGAGCTGGTGGAGTAAAACTTAATATACTTGGGAGGTGAACGAGTATTAGTAACGGACAAATGTTTTGCGAAGCCGTTCGTGTTCCTGGCACAGTGGGAAATTGGAATATCTTGTCCCCGCATTGACACTCGTGTGAGAATTCAAGCAGGCGCCGTGATACAGCATTGAACGATACATCATCGATCATCATCCAATGACAAACACTTACCCTCTTCTTCCTTCAAGGCTTGAGCAGACACTGATGGGGTCGCTCTCTACTATCCTTTCGCGGTCATCAGTACGGCTGGCCCTTGATGAGCCTCCGGCGCTCCAGCTCGTGTGCATGCACTACGATCTTGCGTTAATCCTTCATTCACCGTCTAGGCTTATCATGGAGCGCTGACAGTGACTATACGCGCCACGACCGTGTGGCACCCCCTTGCAGTCCGAAAGACGCGGTACATACGCAGAACATAAACTATGGCCGCGGGATATTCAACCACGTTGCCGGAAGTCAAACCTTCACTATGAACGTCGCTTTCAATGTGCTCGGCAAACCGGCGTTCCAACATAACGATACCATTTCACTCGTCGAGCCGTATCGAAGCGCCATCGACTCTTTATTTGAGATAATACGGCTTCTAGAGGGACTTCCCCAGAATCTTGCTGTCTCGATGCTGCGCGAGGAGGTCAGTGGATTCGTTCCCGTTCTAATATGTGTCGCGAAGGCTATGGAGGTTATTCGTCGTGTATCCCCTCAATTTGCGACGCACACGTTCTTTCTAAACATGGACCGTCAAGCGCAAGAATACGGAAGATGCCTTAAGGAGCTCAAGGTGGACATATCCGAGTACACGGTCCATCTTTCCGATATCATGCTATCGAGCGTGATACGGCAGATATTTCTCCTCGTTTTCCCCCCACATCGCTGGCTTCCTCTATCCCGCCGAATACGAGAGTGCATTCAAGCGAATCAAATGTTATTGGAACGATTTCTACGCTTATTGGTAAAGTAAGGTATTTCTCTGTACAAACCTTTGCAAATTTTTTGACGACGATATGTAGTCCTAAATGGCGCCGAATCGCAGGCGAGGAACAGAGAGAGCTCAGACGTTTGATTACAGCTGCTGGCCTTACCTCGGAAACGAATTTACGCCACCTCGACGTCCACACGATTTGGATTCGAGAACCGGCCGGGACGAACTTCCACGCCATACCTTTGAGCCTCTGTACCTCGTGGCGGGTTTGGCTGTTTATTCTTACCGATTTAAACCCGTACTTAGAATGAATACAGGATTTCGCCCTCGTCATATATCAGTACTTCAAGCATGGCCCCGAAAGTTCCTACATCCGTCGTGGGAGTTGGGAAGTGGTCCACGTTGACGAAAATCGTATTGTTGATGAATCAAGCTTTGCTGATGTGTTGAAGCCGGAGGCGACGTTTGATATTGGAATCATTCTACAGCTCATGGCGAGATCTCTTCATACATGCCCCCAATGTGGCTACGACAACTCTCGCACTACGTTTGACCTCTGGGTGTCATGGTAGGTTGTTTCTCACTCTATAACCCTGCAATTTACGTTTGCCAAGTTTGAATCCAGAATGTGGCAACATGTTTCGCGTCGTTCTCAATACAACTACAGTCATTCGGTCCGCCAGATTACCTGGATGGCGAAGTACCTCGGCCATCTACAGGGTACATCTAACTGCCTTATGATTTGTCCCTTCCAATGCGCTAAATGTGTGCTGTTAGCTCGCACCTCCGCAACCCGAAGACAAATTTCAGGCGCGTATCAGCTCGAGTTCGCCTCGCCTCAGACCGATATGACTCAAATGACTCAGATGAGTCGACCGATGTGGGAATTTTCTCATGGACATCTTGGGTAAGCTACGTGTTTTATAAGGCTTGCCAGTTTTCTTACAGTTCCTCTAGCCGGAGACACCCTATATGCGGCCAGAAGCCACGCCCATGTATGAGGGCGGTGAACTCCCTGACATCATGATCGAACCACCTTCTCAGGTGAGCTGAGCCCTTCGTGCTTACCGGTTTCTCATTCCTCTCTAGCCACCATCACCTTCGGATTATCGTAGTTATCCACACTCATCCTTGACACCAGATGTCGCTCCACTGGCACTACCGGCCTTCTCTAATAGCTTCGGACCATGGAGACCTGAACAGGCAAGGATGAATGTTCCAGCTTACGGAGAAACACTGGTAAGTCGCTTATCCAATAAGACTCCAGTCCTTGCTACAGCGGACCACTTGGTCCTGTTTCAGGTCTGGTCAGAAAGTGATGAAGAAGATGAAGTTTCATCCGTGGGAGCAGGATACTCTGAGAGTCCTCCAGAACGAGGCAACCTCCACTACTACGACGGTGGAGTGCTGCCTTGGGATGGCGATGATTTGGACGAGTGTCCTCTACTCCTACCACCAAGGTGGCATTGATGATGCGTGCCATCGTCAATCAACCAGTTGAAATTATGGTTGAGATGAAGATTTATGCGATGGATCATGGCTTCCTTACATTCACCTCCGGAAGGCCAAGGACTATCGTACTCCAATGCTATGGGAGATACAAGACCCTTTATCACAAGTTAGAAGACGTCGAAAGCATTGAGATCGAAACCAGTGGTTCAGCCCTTCTGCTCTTACACTCTTGTACTCTGCGTCAAGTAGGCGAACAAATCAATTGATCATGTAGTGGGAATACAGTGACATTGACGTAGGATCGCCTAGATTATGAGCTGAGGATGGCGTCGAAATTTGTTATGCACATGTATCCAAATTATCCGTCGGCGGGTACTGGACCTTCCGTCGTGATCTACCTTCATGTCCAAGGCTGAGATGGTCAAGATATCGCAACTCTGGATTACTTCTTGAGGTAGGACAGCGCCCTGCGCCCAGTGGTAGTTTCAATAGATAGAACTTGATTCTCAGAGTAGGCTGGAATCTGCGTTGAGTAATTACAGCTAGACATGAGTATTCTTTACACAAGTGCGCGAAGGTATATCCCAGATGGCACGAAGAAATAAACACGACTTGTGCACAAGCGTTGATGAACTCTGCTACATGGCAGTTACCGCCGACTAAGAGAGTTACATGAGAGATGATGCTCTTCTACTCTATCATCTCTTATAATTATAGGTTACGATCATCGCGGCGGGGCCGAGATTCGGGAAAGGACGAGAGGGGTGAAAAGGGGTCGCGATGAGTGAAGAAAATGGTACCCACGGTTAGATTCAACACCGTTTGTTCACATAGCGGAGTTACAATGTACCAATAAACACATCAAAACGGAGTTATACATTGTATTGATAGGAACAGTCCGCGCGGAGCCCAGCGGAAATTGCCCAATATGGTAAGTCTACAATGTATGCAATAACAACCATCCGCGCGGAGCAGCTCGCACATCGGAAGGGCCGAGGGATTGACCGGCAATGCAGCAGAATGCTGTGGAACGGTTAGTGAGGTGGCTAGGTTGTTTCCAATCATTCCTATACAGGCACAATGAGGCAGCAGGGATAAAATGTCAGCAAATCAGTCCAACATCGGGCTACCAATGTAGGCCGATTCTTTGCCATTGCAGCTGATGGTTTCAGCTAGCATGTAGCCGAGACCTACTGGGATTCTGTATATGATGCATCAGTAAAGAAGTCGGCCCAAATAAGCAAAGAATCGGTACATCCGACGTCCGGTGCAGGCCAATGTTTTGGGATACAGGCTGATGTTTTCAGGTAGTAGGTAGTGTGCATGTACTGTATTGTTATACATCATGATACCCAGACCAAAGCAGCAGCCCATGTAGGCAAAGCGTCGCCACATCGGCTGTACGACGCAGGCCGAGGATTTGCAAAACAGACCGACGTTCTCTACTGGTAGGTAGCTGGCACATTCTTTCACGTAGTACATGATGCCAAGACCAAAGCAGCGGCTCATGTAGGCAAAGCGTCGACACATCGGCTGTATGACGCAGGCCGAGGATTTGCGAAACAGACCGAAACTCTTAGCAGGTGAGTAGCTCGCATGTTCACGGATGAAGTGCATGATACTGAGACCAAAGCACCAGCCCACGTAGGCAAAGCGTCGACACATCAGCTGCAGGACGGAGGCCGAGGTTTTGCGAAATAAGCCGATATTGTTAGCGGGTGAGTAGCTCGCATGTTCACAGATGAAGTGCATGATACTGAGACAAAAGCAGCGGCCCATGTAGGCAAAGTGTCGCCACATTGGCTGTACGACGCAGGCCGAGGTTTTGCGAAACAGGCCGACGGTCTCAGCCGGTGGGTAGCAGGTATGTCCGAGTTTTGTGGTACCTGCCCATGTATTTTAGCCAATGAGTAGGGGGCATGTTCTACCATGTGGTATACAGTAGCAAGTCTAAATAATTTCAACATCAGACCTCAGGCAGAGGCCGAAGGTTTGTGGGTTAGGCCGATTTGTCAGCAGGTGAGTAGTGGGTATGTATTGTAGTATGATATATTCAAAATCCGAACAAAGTGTCATCATTATTTACATCAAGAATAATGGATAAGAAGCAATGTACGACGACTGTTCAATCACAAGACATCATCGGCAAACTCGGCATCCGGGATATGTTCAAAGTGGACATGTTGATAGCACACTTGAAGGGGGGGGTGAGTTGACAATGTGAATGAAGAAACGAAGGAACGAACATACATTGAAATCCCAGAGTATGGGAGGTCTGTAGGTATGCCTGAACATCATCGGAAATGTCGACATCCCCATCAGAGTCATCCGAGTATTCCGAGTACGTGTCATCCACTTCATCAACAGGTGAACCCATGCGACCAACCTCAGGAGATGAAGGAATATGGGAGATATTGGCTTGCATCTCCACCATGCTGAATGCGTGCGAGTTGTCGGCTTCATCGTCTGTATAGCTGCCAAGGGACATTGCATCATCCTCGTCATCTTCGGCCTCTTGCTCGGCAGGCGGTGTGTGCTGACGATGGCAGGATAAGTCGACGCCTGGGGTATTTTCCTCCATACTCTCATCATCGGCCATCTCATCGTCAGAACTTGGGTCCTTGGTCGACTCACCACCCAAGCTTGCCTCATCGTCGGAAGCTGCGAGCGAGGCATGATGATCATCGGCGATCTCGTTGTCAGAACTCGGGTCCTCGGTCAACTCACCACCCAAGCTCGCCTCATCATCAGAAGTTGCGAGCGACTTGTTAGGTTCATATTCCATGGCCGATTCACCACCGAGAGAGGCATCAGAGCCACTGGCTGAACCGGCTAACAGCTGAGCCGATGCTTGTCCGATGGCCAATTTCTTACCTACAACACTTGACGATGTGCCTCCAAGGCTCTGGAAAGAGTCATCGTCGCTTTCCCGAACGTCCGCGACAGGTATTATGGGAGGTTTCGGGGTATTGGAGCCAGATGGGACGTACTCCGGTGAATTGTGACGAGGAATAGTCGGCTCGGACCGGCGCAAGGATGACTGCGCACGGTCAAGGGCTGCAAAGCCGGTCATTTCAGCCTTAGCCCAGTGAGGAGTATATGAGTAGATATATGGAAAAGAGAAAAAGGAATCATACCTGTGGCTCTGAGAGTTTCGGTGTTCGGAACACCGACGCAAGCCGATCATGTGGACGATTCGCCGAGGTAATGTGCGGTATACTCCCATCATCTTTGGGTTCAATTGGCGTCAGTGGCTGGAGGTTGTAAATGAGGGGGAATTGGGCATTGCAAATCTTCACTGCCTGGTCGAGTGTGTCACCTGAGCGTTCGGACCCAGATGGCAAGGTCCTGAAGTATCCGTCGTGTGTTTCCGAAGGGCCGACATCGGAGTCCGGGCAAAACTCGGTGAATACCTCTTCCAACGATAAGTCGGGGCCCTCGCTCCAAAACGCGTTCGTCCGGTTCAGGATCGCCTTGAGCGACTGGCGAGCAACCTTGTTGATAAGGTCAATGAGAGCGTGATTTTTCCGCCGAAGGTCCTCCATGGCCTTCGTCGCCTTCTTTCGGTTCGCGTGCTCGGGAGCCGGCTTGTTGTCGTCCAAAATTCGCTGGATCTCAGCATCCAGCTCAGTGGTGTTTTCTTGCATCTCGGCCTCGTCTGCGTTCTCAGCTTCCTTGTAAATTATGGCTTCGTAAGTATCGAAGAGGGCGGCCGCCTCCTGCCCGTGAGCCGCAATGTCCATCATTCTGTCGTTCATCACGACCTCCAGTGTGGACATCATCTGCATCATGATGTCAAGCCGCTCGATACATCGGTCACAAGGCGGCGAGGTAATCGCAATGCCAGCTTGTGCCGCATACTGAACGATCAGTAAGCTGAGCGGGCGGTGTACCGCATCTGCATCTTTGTACAAAGGGATATTTTCCTTGCCTTCACTTTCCGATAGCTGTTCTCCCCATGCCTCCAGACATTGAATGATGGTCGCTGCAGATAGAATGTGGGGCGAAGGTGAGTTTCAGTCCGCCTCAGCTGCTCGGCGTGATGCCGATGTTTCCCACCAAGCATGCCTATGAGCTAATGGTCGATTAGCTTGTTTCAGACGATTGATTCGCGCGAGATTCAGCGCCTTTCCGAGTTCGCGGGAATCTTGGAATGACGCGGGCGTGATCGAATCCTCCTCGAGGCCTTTGGCAAGCACCCGAACAATTGGACCCGGCGTCACAATGTGTCCCAGGGCAACCGACACACCGATTGTGCCGAGGACGTATTCCTAAGGAATCAAGGAATCAACGGTTTGTGAGCACTGACACCACGGCATCTTACAAGTTCTCTGCACAACAGTGCGACGGGGACCGTGTCCCAGCTGCGCCTCATAGCGAGCAAAATATCCAGGAACCGATGATCAGCATAATCAACAATTAATTGCAATGGAATTCGTCGATTCGATGCTGCGGCCTGGCGTCTCAGGGGTCCAGCATTGAGTTGATCATATGAAAAAATAGGGATCGCATTCATCAGCATGGTGGTAGTGAAGATCAATCTGAAATTTGGGTAGCAATACAAGATTGTTGATTCGCAGATACACGAATGGCATGTGATGTTAATTAAATCATGTGACAAGGTGAAGCTGTGCTCAATTGTATTTGATGAATTCCCCTTCAGCCACCTGAGCCTGCCGCAAGTACTGGGCGGCCTTGCGTTGGGCATAAGCTTTTGCCCCCAGACTACTGTTGGAGCTCTGATCCACCCATACATCATGGTTGTGCTTGAAATATCTAACAGTCCACTCCATTTCATACTTTACCAATAGAAGTTCTTCCCGCCAGCGGGAGGCGAGTGCGCGCGATTTGAGATAAAGCACACGATTACCTAGTTCAATGATGTGGTCATTGACCACTGCCCATTGTCTTTAAAAATTACTCACTTTCTTGTAGGGCAGCCAGAGCCAATTCATCATCTCGGCCAACGTGCCAAATCCAGGACAGGTTCAAGGTTGTAGACCCAGGTTGGTTTGGGTTAACGACATATGTATTACTCTTGATGTCTGCTTTAGACAGCTCCTTGAACTTGCGGAGGATGGTATCATCGGCCTTCAGTGTTATCATCACGTGCCGACATCAGGCATAAGCATACACAAGATCGCTTCGCTTCTTGTTCAGTGTGTTAATTCGATCGCGTGATCTTGTTTTTATGAGTTGCCGGCCAGCACCGCGCAATGTGTGACTGTATAACATTGACTTCTCGGCAATGATCTCATGAAGCGACTTGAGCAATGCATCGGCCTGACACTCTTGTAGTCCCAACTCATGTGATCTGAGTTGCGCCGCACACTGGGAAACTGTTGATGGCAAAGGAATGATGACATTTTCAGCAAGCAGGTGTGCACCGGTATGACTTGGTAATGCCGTCGTTGGATGCTCAGCCAGCGGAGGAGAAGCAATGGCTGCAGTGAGAACTGTAGGAACATCGGCTTCATCAGAAGATTCCTCGTCATCAACATCAATCTCATTGTCTGGTGGCTCAAAGTCATTCAGGTTTGAAAATAATGCGTCGCCAGGAAGTGGCTCGGTCCCCATCATTGATGCCAGTGGGTCAACGTTGCGAATGTCAGACCCATCAATGCCCAACACACGACTCTGCAAGGCAATGTCGCTTATGCCCTTGGATATTTTCTCCTGCAAGTTAGCGATTTGTCTTGCCTCATCTGCTCAGCCATTCTTCAACGCGCGCTTAGCCCGGCATAGGACGTGCCATCTTGACAATTCGAATATGAGAGAGCAATATTAATGTAACAATCAGAACTGAACTTACTGCAACTCTTGGACCGCTATCGCTTCTCGTATCCACTGGTATTCGCCATTCAACGGCTCATCCTCAGCAGGAACCGCCAGATGGTCTTCATAGCTCGCAGACATCCCATAGATATCCATCACTGATAAATCAATGTAACGAGTGTTCTCTGCTTCAACAACGGCATCGGTCCATGCTGCGATGTTTTTCGCGCCGACACGCTGTGCGATTTCATCCCTTGTATCTTCGGCATCGGCTGCCCGCTTGTTGGCGAGAACATATCGTTTACAAAGCATTCTGACTGAATCTGGAGTCAATCTGTTTATTCATAGGACACAGCAAATGGAGCACACCGATGTTCAATGCTTTCTTGTGGTTGGAATCACAGATATGGTCGTCCAACATTTCCGCTCGGTGAGCGAGTGTGGCCGTCCTCATCGCCGGTGTCACTGCATTGAGATTCGCCCATAGCGATTCCAAAATCTCGCCTATGACAATCCCGGATTGTGGGATGAACATAGACGAGAAGCGAAACAGACAATTTTCTTTGTGCCCATGGACGTGGAATTGGCCTATCACAAAGTCTGTGTCAAGGCTGACAGGGAGCCGGTGGCTGATCCGCCTCTGGAAATGGACACTGTATTGACAGGCAATGTCATAGAAGAATAGAAGCCCCTGCTCTGGATCCATGTTGGAGTACTTTAGTGACTGGAGTAACACCCAGTCGACATTTTTCTGCTGTTCGCCTCTGTAGAGGTCGGCGACACTGCCTGGGGCGAAGCATCTGTGCTGCGGGCAGGCGATCGCCACAATGCCATTGATATCACATGTTTTGGCATACAGGAGAGTGTTCTCTATCGCTCGAAAGCTGTTCTCACAAGGCGCTTTCTGTCTCTCGGTTAGTCACGGTTTCTGCCGCAGTCAAGCTGCTACACACCGTCTTGATATTCTCTGCTGCCTGCAAAAACTCGGTATACTCTTCACGATGTGGTAACATGCTTGACCCAGGTGATAGCCATACATCCTTGTCTCCGGTGGATTGTTGGATATGGTCAGCCTTGAAGTTTCCGTTGGCCATGAGCGTTCGGTGGTACACCCACCTATGCAACAATCTGAGCAATCAAGATTCTGAAACTAACCACATTACGCACTTGTTTTGATCTTCTTTCCAGTTGTCAGGCAGGTTCACACCTGGTTGTGGACAACATGGACAAAACGGCGCAAGCTTGGCTGTGTGAACTTCGCCGATGGTGTTGCCATCGCTCTCTCGCGTCTTGTTCCGACCACCCCATTTCAGTTTCTTCAGCCATCACCAGCATCGAGACGGGCGCTGGAGTTCCGCATATCGCTCAAACGGCTACCTGAGGTGCCAAGGGCTCAGTCTTTCGCCTTAGTAGCTGATAGTATTGGTATGCCGATGTCTTACACTCCAGATTGGCCAAGCGGAAGTCCTCCAGAACGTCAAAGGTGAACATAGTCTTGAATATGGTGAAGCTTGCCGGCATCAGTCACATCCGTACGGCACCGGCGATCCTCTCTTGCGGGCCCCCACATCCACATTGTATGTATGGCAACGAGTGAAGACCATTCGTGTGCACGAATAAAACATATGGATTTTGGTCAGAATCCATACTGGAAGCGATCAGGTGGTCAATTGGCGCCTCGGGAAGACCGGCCTTCCCCTCGTCCTCCTCGTCAGCGCCATCCAGGTCCTCTTCTCCACCGTGTGCATGCCTGGCTTCCTCTTTCTCAAGCTCTTCAATGATTTCATCAATGTCAAAACGCTCCTCCACCCCACCATCATGCTGCTCGACGGTAATGTCGGCGTCCGCTTGCCGGTCTCGGTATGTATCTTTCACTTCTTCAACTTCATCCTCCCCTTCATCCTGACTATCGCATGTGGCTTGCAACCTTATTTGTTCGTCCACTTTGTGCTTCAGCCATTCGCATCGCCGATCGGTGTTACCGTGATCGACGATCACGCACACGCCGACCTTCCAGAGGCTACCTGGACGAAAGTATTGACCAGTCCATTTCTGGATCTGATGAAAGGGCATTTCTAGGTGTGCATTCCACATACATTCGCGACAAAACATTGTTCTCTGGTGACATTCCTTGCATCGCCAACTTGCTCTTCTGTGCTCGCATTCACAGCGCGTGCTAATCAAGGCCTCATGCTCCATCAAAGCATTCATCACAATGCCGGCACACGCGACAAATTCCTCCAAATAGTCTCGTTGGCTCTATTGCAATTCTCTTTGTCTAGCTTTGGCAATAGTGCATGAATTAATATGCTCACCTTTGTCTTCGATGCAGCAGATACTGCGATTTGTTCATCCTCCGTGTATTCCTGGTCAAGTACCATTGGTGTGGTCCTGTCGGGGACAACAGTCAGTGCATTTGTGGCAAACCGAATTCCACTATCCTGGTGTGGGACATGATCATAAGCGGTGTATTCATGCTCAGTGCCATCAACAGAATCGGTCTCGAATTGAGTTGTTGCCCAAGTGGACTGAGAAAGCCTCGGATGGTCGAGATCCAACACTCGTTGTCGCTTTCTGGGAGGCATACTGTTGTTGGGGAGCAAGCAACCTTCTTGTAACATTCACACATGTAATAAGTGACAGCTGCGATGCATGGTGGCACACCTCGCGGTCAGAGCATGGTCCCATGATGTCCCTCACTGTGAACGCATGTATAAATATGGGAAGTGTGGGTATTCATCACCCCGACTTTCACCCACTTTCACAATGGCGACAGTCATGCAACTAGTGAAATACAATCAAGGGGAGAGAGCAGTTCTGAAATTGTGGAAGCCAGGCTACCTCGCTGCGAAGACAACCTCAGAGCGCAAGACAGCCTTTGCCATCGCGGCTGCAGAACTGTTTAATTACTGGATTACACAAATGAAGACAGATGCAGAGAAGAAGAAGGGTTTCAGTCCAGAAGAGAAAAAACAGAGGGAGGGGGTGAATGTCATGGTTATCGTCAATCAGATGGATATCTAAATCTCACCCCTTGCACACTAGGAACTTCTTGTATGGGTTAGAAACAACTGGTGGGCCAAAAGACATCGCAAAAAGGTCACCGAAGATGGTGGTCGGCTGCTCCGCATCGGCTACTAAACGGTACTACCAAGAATGGACGCTTACAAGGAGCACATTGAAGAGTATGCTAATCAATACTTGGAGGCCGCTGTGCTCGGTGAATTAGAAAAGGCGAGATCAGCTTATGCGGGGGGTCGTTCGCTGACCGAAAACATTGGTGAGATGGTGCAAGGGGAGGAACCAGACTGGGTGGAGGTTGAGGCCAGGATACGAACAGCAGCCACAAAGCAAAATTCGCTCAGATACCGAAGCATGGCGATGCGGCAGATTTACTTTGCCATGGAACCATTGGAACACGATGTGGTGAAGGAAGAGATAGCAAAGCTTCAGGCGGAAAGGAATTCTGAGCCAGTGCGACAACAGTAAGCAACCGACGGCATTGACCGCAGAATGACCGGCATTGACTTTGAATAGATATGCGATGCTTGGAGCACTCAAGGCATTGGATGCAAATTGCCGCGACATGTTCAAGAGGTTTGGAATGCTCACATACAGTATCGCCGTGTTCTTGGACCCCGAAGGAAACCCGAAGTTCACTAGGTACTGTGTTTCAGATCCCATTGCTTCAACGCTAATCTAACCTTCGGCTAGTGCGGACGCAGGTCGGCTTATCTTTAAAGACAATTTAATCAAAGACAAGCGACTCGAGGACCAAGTCTGGTACCACTTTACACAACAAGTGGTGGCACTGAACAAAAAGAGGTTTGGAAAGGCAGATGATCCGACCGCTGTGGACAACGATATTCCAGTCGACGCATTGGACAGCCAAATCCAACTGTCCAAAAATGCCGACGGTACACCGATACTACCATCGTGTTTCGTCGGCAATGTGCCTGTACATTCAAAAATTGTCAAGCAAACACTGCGACTCTTTCTCAATGCCCATTACTGTGAGTAGGAACATCTTTAGCAATTCGCAGCTGACACCGATGCTGCCGATAGTCCTCGCTTCAGGCCGACATGACATGAAGGTGCCATGGACAGTGCTAAGTCAGCATTGTGAAGAAGCAGTCGCAGCCGACTATCTGCCGACTGCCCCAATGTTCAAGTTTGAGCAACCACATAACATGGTGGCGGAACTGGCAAACGAGTGGTACGACATACTGCTTGCTAAGCAGGAGACAGAATGACTGTTCAAGTTCAGGGCGTATTACAACACGAAGGAGAAGCAGATGATGCCAGCAAGGTACAGTGCCAACCGGTTGGTACACACTCGACCGGTCACAACCCCAGCACCTATCCAATGGAAGCTCAAGGCAACGAAGATCATTACAAGTGATCAGTCAACGACGGTTGTAAACAGTAGTAGTCCAGCACAACCATCGACGGGTGATCGGTCTGTCCACGTGGGAAGCGAGGCGAGCGACATGCTACCCAATGTGCCACCACCTGAAAGGGTGCGATTATCTCGCACGTCCAGGCATGTAATTATCAGTGACAATGGGACTCATTCAGAATCGCCCGCACCGAGCATCCCGATGCAAAGCGAATCTCCCCCGCCCACACCCGCGTCTCCTCCGAGGAAGATTAAGAAAGGAGGAAAGACAAAGCCTGGCAAAAAAAGATTGAAGGGAGCAAAAGCCAACATATCAGCGTCACTCGCCTCTGAGCCGATTGCTATTCGACTGAAGCCTCGCAGACTTCAACACCCAGCCACAGAAGAAACAAATAATCCAGAGCTACAATCTCCACCAGAACATTCAAACCCAGCTGGCCAAGTTACAGATTGGTCCGAGGCACGTGCGATCAACACTGCGCAGCATACAAGTACGCTTACTACGATCCAGCCGAGTGCAACCGCAAGGAAGAGAGTAACAGAGGAAGAGAGGCTTGCAAGGGATGCAGAGCAGTATTGGGCAGCCGAGGGCAGCAAGCGGCAGTCCAAGAAGTCGAGTTGCGCTCTTAATCGATAATCTCTCTCATGTGAATTCAAAGTCAACAAAATGTATTATATTACAATAACAAACTTATTATATTAAAACTAAGAAAAACGATATTAAAATAAAGTTTGTATTTTACTTCTTCAATCTCTTTGTCTTGGTCAAGGCACTTCCTGTAGCCTTTCGCTTCGCAGCCTTGCTATCATCAGGCACGGGTGTCCGAGACGTTGAGCAAGTTGAGCGACGAAGGGTGTCTGTCGGTGTTGCTGACCATGCTCTTGTCATCCGCGGGGGAGGTACTTGCAGCTGAGCAAGCGCGTGGCTTAGGTTTGCAAAGGCGGTGTTCCCATGTGGAGTCGGCTCTTGCACGGTGATAATCGGTGCCGCAGCAGCAGGCGACGAGGTGAGGTCCATGTTGACATCCTCGCTGGCGGCTTGTGCCTGCAAGGGAGTGGGAGGCAAAGGGGCAGTCGGCAAATCGTGCACCAATGACGGTGAATGTGTCGGAGATGGTGAATGCGGTGGCGGCGTGGAAGGGGATGCGGGGGCTTGCGACGGGGATAATGGACGATGCAATGCCGGCGGAGGGGTGCAAGGAGGTGCAATGGTGGGTGGGGGTGGGGGCATGTCGGGGAGCGGCAGAGGAAGCGATGCGGGTGCTGGGGGGGCAGGCTCTGCAGGCTCTGCGACAATGGGGGCGATGGGTGTATTGGAATGGTGTTGTGCCCATTCACCAACCAGTGTTCTCTTGTCTGTTGAGCCCGCTGCCCAATACGCCGGCTCGCTCCTTTGTTCGACCAAGCCTTCCGCGTCGGCCAAGCCGTTTCGACCGAGCATGTCGAGGACCAGCTTGAGTCCCCGATCCACACTGTCTAACTTGTTGGAGTTCGACTCCAACCTCTTGTTTACCTCTCAGCCCAACTCGCCTATTTGTCAGGCCATGTCGTCCATCCACCGATTTGTCTCCTGCATGAACGCTTGCCACTCGGCCAGCACCAGTGCGACCTCCTCCCTCTGTCTGCGCATTTGCGAGATGAGGCTGTTGGGGTCGTCGAGCTCCCGCACTCGCTCACACCGCACCTTCTTTTGTTGGCACCTTCGGCACGAGCCGACCGGGTTCCTCGCCAGGCGCTGACATGGGACGTCTGCCTTCATGCACCAGCGACATCCTGGTTCAAACTCACCGTTGGTCGGCCCAAGCGACGGCAAGCGCGTCGTTCCACGCATGTTTCGCTCGACTATCTCGACCTTCGGCAGGGCCATGGAACCCTTTCTGGGTTTCGCCTGCCGACGAGGATTCCGTCGTTTGCCGGACTCGCTTTCTTCGTCGTCATCGCTCGGCTCCGGGAACTCCTCGCCCTCATCGCTCGAGGGCTCACGCCATCGGCGGGGCTGCTGCTCAGTCAGCGTCATAGCTGGTTGGTTATATGTGCTCCACTTACCTTGCTTGGGCCAGCTACTGGTCGCCCAGCTTCGCCCGCCTCATCGGTCTCCGAACTGACCATCGACTTCAACTTGGCGGTGGCACGCTTCTTTGGTGCAACCATCTTACGCACCGTTATCTCATCCGTAGCCTTCCCCTTGCCCTTCTCCATCCGTCGCCTCATCGCCTCATCCAACGTCTTGATCCTCGGTCAGATGAGGGCGTCGAATTCCTCCTTTTTAATGATCTTCATCTCATCTTCATCGACTGTCGGCGATCGTCGCAGCCCCCTCAGCTTTGACTGCACCCCACCGTGTCCCCGAACCACTTTTCGCCCCTCATGATCCTCCATGTCGCGTCACTTCGGAGCGGTCGGCGCTTTCTCCTTGGGCGCTGCTGCCTTCGGCACCCCCGATGGCCCTGTGCCATCCACCTCCATCGCGTCCTCGGCCTCGGCTACCCGCTCTCCTTCCTTTCTGCTATCTGCGCCGGACTGATCAGCCCGCCCACCTTCTGACTTCTGCCGCTTCCGTAGCTCCTGGGCAGCCTCGGCGACGGCGCAGGCCGTCTTCGTGCGGGGGTTTTTAAAAAACTCCCTTACCAAGTCGTCCGTCTTCTCCTTCAACGCGCTTAGCATCCGCGTGATCAGCCACTTGGCTTCTATCTCCTGTTTGAATTTCCAGTTCGATGCCCTTTTCGCGAACACGTACTGTAATGATGGTGGTCACTCTGTCAGTCATGCAGGTGCCACAGAAAATACACTTACCATTTCCTTTCTGTTGTCCATGAACCAACTCAAACCCGTGCCGGCAGCGACCTGGGCAAGCAGCTGCTGCTGCAGCTCGGTGAATGTGGCGGTGACGGCCTGTTGCGAGGAGATATCATATGCGATGGTGGTGGACATGGTTTGAGATTTAGATTGCTGAGGGTTGGAGTCGGCTGAGTGTGCTAGTGGTGCGAAGTGAAGTGAAGTTGAAGAAAAGTTGCTAACGTGACAGATGAACCATTTGCGGATCACAAGATCACTTCACTCACGGTCACGTGATATTGATGATCAGCTGAGTCCTTATCAGCCCTTCATTGACCACCACTACCACCAATATGCAGAACAACAACAGCACTGTCCGAGCCCAATCGACATTCGCCCTACAAGACGAAAGTACAAATGAAAGGATGGAGGTTCCATGGGCCCTCCTTGACCTTATCAAATATGAATATGAGAAGGAGAAGATCAAGGCTGCAATGGAAGTGGACACAACAAACGATGACAAGGTACGTGGTGTTAGCGGTGGATGGGAAAGACAGTTTGACTCAATTCATTGAGGTGTAGCTTCCCCCGGTTCACAGGGATACATCCTTCATTGGCGAACACGATATCCAGGTGCTGGCAAACCCGGTATGACATTGGTGTACCGACAGACAACAGCCACTAACAATGATTATTAGTTTCTCACAAAGGCACAAGTCACAGAGCTGCATGCATCAATCAAGGCAGCACAGGAGCGGTGGGGCATATCCTACAAGGATGCTGCCCACCGGCTCTATCTTCAAAAGATGGCGCAAGTTCAGGTGGAGATGGCTGAGGTCGAGCGACTCAAGGCGATGATGGCGCAATGTCATCGGTTAATCAATGAGACAATCCGACAGCACTCAGGTCGGGCTGGCAGTACTTGATGTAGTAGCTGACGTGCTCTATTGTATAATATATCATACTACATGCCTGCTACTCACTGGCTGACAATTTTGCACTTGCTATTGTGTACTTAACAATTGGACATACCTGATACTCACCAGCCCAGACCGTCAGCTTGTTTCGCAAAACGTCAGTCTGCACCCAACATCCAATGTGCAGACGTTCTGGCTAGATCTGCAGGTGCCTTCCCCTGGGTATTATTACATGTAGCAATCTGGCACATTCCCACTACTTACCAGCTGAGAGTGTCGGCCTGCACTGGACATCTGATGTGGCGATGTTTGTGACTTGGAATTGTATGCTATATCATAAAACATGTTGGCCACTCATCGGCTGAAAGCTTCGGCTTGTTTCGCAAGCCCTCAGCCTGCACCGGACGTCCAATGTAGCATTGCCTTCATTAAATCTGCGTGTGCTTTGGTCTGAGCATCATGTAAAGCAATACAGTACACACCTGCTGCTCACCAGCTGAAAGCGTCAGCCCATTTCGGAAAATGTCAGCCTCTCCAGAAGTCAGAGGTGCCGAGGTTTTGGACTTCATATTATAACCTATGTCATGCTGGCTAACTTTTGTAGTAAATACTATGCAATTGGATGTGCCAGCTACTCACCAGCTGTAAGCCTCAGCTTATTTCAGCAAACATCAGCCTGTAGCGCACATCCAAGGTGCCGAGGTTTTGGACTTTGTATTATCATAGAACATGCTGGCTACTCACCAGCTGAAAGTGTCGGCCTGTTTTACAGAATGTTGGCCTGCACCTAATATTGGATGTGCCGACATTTTCAAAACTCGGACATACCTGCTACCCACCGGCTGAGACCGTCGGCCTGTTTCGCAAAACCTCGGCCTGCATCGTACAGCCAATGTGGCGACACTTTGCCTACATGGGCCGCTGCTTTTGTCTCAGTATCATGCACTTCATCTGTGAACATGCGAGCTACTCACCCGCTAACAATATCGGCTTATTTCGCAAAACCTCGGCCTCCGTCCTGCAGCTGATGTGTCGACGCTTTGCCTACGTGGGCTGGTGCTTTGGTCTCAGTATCATGCACTTCATCCGTGAACATGCGAGCTACTCACCTGCTAAGAGTTTCGGTCTGTTTCGCAAATCCTCGGCCTGCGTCATACAGCCGATGTGTCGACGCTTTGCCTACATGAGCCGCTGCTTTGGTCTTGGCATCATGTACTACGTGAAAGAATGTGCCAGCTACCTACCAGTAGAGAACGTCGGTCTGTTTTGCAAATCCTCGGCCTGCGTCGTACAGCCGATGTGGCGACGCTTTGCCTACATGGGCTGCTGCTTTGGTCTGGGTATCATGATGTATAACAATACAGTACATGCACACTACCTACTACCTGAAAACATCAGCCTGTATCCCAAAACATTGGCCTGCACCGGACGTCGGATGTACCGATTCTTTGCTTATTTGGGCCGACTTCTTTACTGATGCATCATATACAGAATCCCAGTAGGTCTCGGCTACATGCTAGCTGAAACCATCAGCTGCAATGGCAAAGAATCGGCCTACATTGGTAGCCCGATGTTGGACTGATTTGCTGACATTTTATCCCTGCTGCCTCATTGTGCCTGTATAGGAATGATTGGAAACAACCTAGCCACCTCACTAACCGTTCCACAGCATTCTGCTGCATTGCCGGTCAATCCCTCGGCCCTTCCGATGTGCGAGCTGCTCCGCGCGGATGGTTGTTATTGCATACATTGTAGACTTACCATATTGGGCAATTTCCGCTGGGCTCCGCGCGGACTGTTCCTATCAATACAATGTATAACTCCGCTTTGATGTGTTTATTGGTACATTGTAACTCCGCTACCTGGTTTGTTACCACTGACACAGGGTGCAGGATCAAATAATACTAGGCCTTGTATGAGATTGTTATGTGGGAATTATCGTCGGTAAAGATCCCATATCAGGCCCCGTAATATGCAATCAATATATTAGCTAACTCACGTATATTATATTCAATTGTATTAGATTATTTTGAAAACATTATGCAGATTATATGTCAGTATTAACTGTTATCGACACCTGGGAAGAATAAACTACTGGTTAGATATAGATAAGGAATAAACCCACTGGATATATGTAGTTACAGGTTTTTGTTTGTTCGATACCGATCCGATATCAGTGGGGTTGTTATAAGGACATTATTTATTATAGCTGTAGAAAAACATTTAAAATATACATTACATACACTCTCACAATTTACCATAAAACAGTCACTGAGATATCCGATGGTTATCCATTGAATTGATCGAATATTTCTCTGTCAATTCACGGGATATCATAGATATTAATATTTGATCATTATGTGTCATTTTATTTGAACAATTCGGAGGAAAATACAGGAGGGATATTTCATCTATATTCGGAATAGTATTTGGCAAATTAAATATGTATTAACCATTTTGTTATGTGGGGAATATGAGACTGTGGTAGACGATCAATATTGGGAATAGATAATCAAGAGATATCTTATCAGTATGTTACATCTATATCAGGCTCAAACGCACATCACGTGACCTCGTCGGTACGTCCAAAAAAAAAAAAGGAGGCCCATACAACTCGGGGGACCTGCACGCAACGAGTATGGGATCCTCATGATGAGGAAATATCTCGCCCCCCCTTCGTCATATATACATTCCATCACAAAGTAGTAGTATTATCAGCTAAAAGAATACGTCCAGTGTGCTACAAAGGGTAAGTACGTATACGTTTCTCCCTCTCTCTCGCCCGTTCCAGTGCCCATATGTCCACGCGTCGTCGTCGTCATGTATAGCATCCACCTGGTGGAGAGCGAGACCCCTGGAATTCAAACGACGGCTCATCGTCAGCGCACGTTCAGGTGTTCGAGCAGCAACAACGGCGTCGACCGTTGACACACGAACACCATGTTCAACTAGCTCCAGACAGTTGGCGACAAGGGTTGATGGTCGAGGAATGGAAGAGAGAGGTAGGGATAAACGGTAGGGATATGTAACAACAAATGTGCTTGTCAGTAGGTAGTGTGGAATAAAGTGATTCATAGTTACTTACCCGCAGTGACGGCCATTCATGCTGAGGGATTCAAGTACGGCGTCGAGGGATTCGGCATCGTTGGTGGCTTGTCGCGGCAGTGCAGCAACAGCGTTGCTTTCGATGAAGTCCTTGACTTCGAAGCTGAGTGCCAACGTCACGTAGCCACTGAAGAGGAAGAGGGTTTCGCATGGTGAGAATGCGAGAAAGGCAGCACCTGACATCCTGATTTACTTGCCGCCACTCACCTCTATAGCGCGGCATATAATCATCTCACATCCGTCAACGCCAATATCATTACTACAAAATGTCAGACCCTTCGGCTGATGTGTCGAGCATTCGCAGTAAGTTCACAGTCAGTTAGCAAGATATATTACTGACTTACTGAATATGAATGGGCAGTTGACGATGTCGAACGGGGTCAGGGAGATATTGTGTTGATTAACATTTGGAATTGTGAGTAGTTAGCAACGAAACGAACGGACGTCTAACCTTCGATAACATCAGTGTGCAAAATCCACGCAACGCAAACCTGGAAACTGGTGATCGCCTGCATCGCTGCGACGGCGCTACTTGTTCCTGGTAGCATTGGGATAGCTTGGATCAACAGCAGGAAACAAATGGTACGCGGGATCGACAACCATTTTATAAGATGATACATGATGGAAAATGTTCCAGGTTTGATAAAGTGTTGGTTGATGGGACATGACCTCCTCGTACGCATGCATGGCCCTAAACAATCGATTGAGCTGCGGCCAAGGGCATGCATTTCGATCGGTAAACCTAGTGGTCTTGGCAGCATCATCTCGCAGATATAACAACCATCAAATATGAATTATATTCAGACCTCACTGAATACAGGCTGAGTACCATTTACCAACTAACTACTAACTAGCCGTCTACCCACTCCTTGCCTCAGTGTGTCGTTGTTACCCTCTTTGGCCGTTTTCAATATCATCACCCCGACCCCGCACCTTCTTCATCACCCCAGATGCGTAACCCGGTGCAACCTTGCTCCTGTGCGTTTCAGCGGGGAAGCAGCACCGCTCACTGCTCGCTGCACGTCGACTCCGGCGCACTCGATCCCTACCAACACAACTCGTGAGTTTTTCCGTTCGTGTTCATTTGTGTGCGTGTGCAGTGGCTGCGAGATGCGGGGAACGCGCACGAACACGCGGGTGAGTCGTTCGCGTTCGCGTTAGTACCAGGGTGCGTCGTAAGTTCCTTCCCGTTCCTTTCGTTTTCGCTTCCCCGTCGTTTCGAGTTTAGTGATAGAGGGGCGTCGATCGGCGACTTGTGCACTCGAGGCTATCGTAGCAGATGGGTGAGTTTTAACTCGAATTGCAGCGCCTCTGCTCATAGCGTTCCTTCGTCCATTCAGGAAGCACCGTGCCGAGTTCTAGTTGCACATCGGTGATATCATCCCGCAATCCTTGCGCATACGGTTCCTCCTCGATTGAGAGGACGTTATACGAGATGAAGCATGTGAGTTACCCATTAACGTAGACGTTCTTCGCGTCATCAGCGAACCTTCTCGGTCCCTTCGTTTTCAAGGAAGAATTTCGCTGTTTCACAAAGCTTAGCGAGTCTTTGCCGCTCAAATTCGAGGCGTCCGTCAGTCGTTTTAGGGTAGAGTCTTTGCCCGCTCGAGGCGAGTCAGCCAAGTGCTACTTACGCCGGCACTGGGCGAAATCAAGCATTCTCCCAAATCCATGTCAGCGCAGGCATCGTAGGCATCGTAGGCAGCGTAGGCATTGTAGGCATTGTAGGCATCGTAGGCATCGTAGGCAGCATACACATCGTAGGCAGCATACACATCGTAGGCAGCATACACATCGTAGGCAGCATACACATCGTAGGCAGCATACACATCGTAGGCAGCATACACATCGTAGGCAGCGTACACATCATAGATACTCTAAGCACCGTAGATGGCCCACACATCCAGGTGGTCTACGCACTTTAAGCACTGTAGGTAGTCTACGTATTCTGAGAATCGTAAGTAGGAGTGATCTAAAGTTCTTGTGATATTCCTAAGATACTGTATGCTGCGGACATCAAAACAAGTTTATCTACGTTGAAAAATATATGTTATGTGAAAAGTAACTATCATAACCAACTGCTGACCACACATGATGGCGAAAGTCGTAAGAATGCAGGTGGGAGAGAAAGGAAAAAGTAAATTACGCAGCGTGTACTTTTATGTCAAATTTTCGCGTTGCCGATCCATCCGTAGCGCTGGCCAACTTGTTACAACCGCCTTTGGTTGCACATCATCCTGGCCAATCACCCGCGCCGACCATTACAACCGCTTTTGGTTGCAACTTGCGCTGCGTTTCGCGGCACCGGCACATTCCGAATGTCAGAGTATTCATATATTCACAAGTGAGTTTGACGCCTTTCTCCTCCTCCCATGTCCGATCGTCGCTAACATAGATCCATCCGCGTACGGCTCTTGGATTGACGGAGAGTCGGTATCGTAGGCAATATAAGCGGGGTAGGCATGATAGATAGCTTAGGCATCGTAGGCGGCAGGGGCATTGAAAGCACGACTCAAAGCGTGTCTCATACAAGTGGACAGCAACGAACACAATGATCATGATAGCTATGATAATTGCGAGCTATGCTACCAGATCAGTGTAAAACAGGCACATGAACCAATCGCATCCTGGGAACACAAGTACTCCAGCTTGCACACTCACTCGTCGTCGTCGTCGTTGCTCAGGTTATTCCACTCTTCGTCGTTGTCAACGACCGTCTAAGTCAAACCCAATCAGTCGCTGGTTCCATCAGTTTTACGCCTTGAGAGTCACTCAGTCCCCAGTTGTCGATGGCGAACTGCGCGTCTACATAAATATGGACTGCTACGGACAAAGCAGTACACGATGAGCCGCCCCCAGGTCACATACGTACCGGAGCAATGTACATACAGTGGTTTGGGGACAGGCCTGTTATACATCCTGGTTCATCGCCCACTCGTAATGGACCACCTAATTTGCAGGTCAATGCGCACGCCAGTTCAGTACACGCCAGTCTGTCCTGTTCTTTGCTACTACCTGTACTACGATCCTATGACTGATCCAACAGATGCAGGTCAGGGCTACGTAAGTTATAGATGTGGAGAAAAGTCCTGCTCGAGTGACATTACTTGGAAGATTGATAGTAAATATAAGTCCAAGCTCGCACAATATCATCGGGACTATGACATAGACAAGGATGCAGTTTGGAAAGCGGGAGGATGCTTGAAAGCAGCCCCTGGCACGAGGAGGACACGCTCGAAAATCGATATCAATGCGCAGTGCGACTGTGCTGTGAATCCCGCCCAATCAGCCATCAGATCCTTGTGGTTGAATTGGATGTAGAATGAGGAAAAAACAACTTGATATGTTCGCGATCATCCTCTGGTAAAACGTGGAGGGAGAGGTCAGAGGACTGCATGTATACATCCTGAGTAATTTTGCAATGATGACGGTGCTGTTTCCAGTCGTGACGCTGGCACTTGGCAGAGCAAGTAAGTAATACACTGACAAGCATGCACCGCAAATCTGTAACGATTTTTTGCTGTGACTCGTCATCGCCGACCTTTTGCTGCGGCGCATCGTTGCCTTGCACTTCCATGAGGTTAGCGAAATAATGTGTCCAGCGATATATTTCACTCACAGCATTGCATCTAGGCTGGGGTAAGGTCCTTTGCGATGAGCTGTGTAGCAAACGCTGCTCTGCAATGTACCGGATATTGACGTTGGTTGATTTGCAGTAGTCTGGTGAGGATAGTAACCTCCAAGACAACACGAAGAAATGGAAGATGCATGCATTGTGTTACCACTTGAACGACAATGAAGTCCAGCGGGGTAAGCTTAGTCCCCTCGCCCCCCCCTCCAGGTCTCCAAAGCCTTCTTCAATGAGCGCAAAAAGAGAATGCACTCCTTCCCTTCGACCACGCGTGCCCAGCATGAGAATGTCAAGGCAACTTTTGGACCCAGATTCGGCGTAAAACATCCTCAGACAGTGTGGAGTCAAAGAACACCATTGCGTGCATTATAAGCCGCATGCATTCATAGCGCGAGATGCGGTACGACTCCGAGAGGGGGATTGAAACGACGGCACGCCGGATCAGCTCGACCAAACTTGAAAACAAAACTCCTTCTAGGTTGGTCCACTCTTGCGGACGAAGGAAGAACATGCTTCAGTGTAGCCAATGCACAGCTTGATAGAAGACATGGGTCCGGCTTTGGATCGAGGGAAGTGCAGGCAAGGTTTGCAATTGCCTCGATCAGATTGACAGTTGGAACTCCGCGGAGATGGTCATTAGAAGAATGGCCATTGCCAAGCCATCGACTGCCAGGGGCAGAAACATGCGCACGATATCAGATGGATGACGAGTGGCCGCAAGGGTGATGGCTGTCTTTGAACAAGAGGGAGAGAGATAGAAACATGCAAATAAAGTTCGTCGTAACCTCGAAGCGAGTTGTTGCATGGACGGAATGAAACGATCTTTCTGCAGACCGGGGCAAGGGAAGGAGCAGCATAGCATGATTCAATGAGCTGCTTGGTCGAGGCGATAATGGAGGGTAGATTCATGGTCAACCGCGACATGAACAGCCTATAATGGATGCCACTAGACGGAGGGAGAGAAGGGTGTCGGTGAAGGATCGTCGTAACACGCCCGAGTATCCTCACTGCTGGTATAATGTTGTCTTTGTTGGGAAGGGTATTATTTGACGGCAAATGCAGACCGAAAACCAGTTGTTGGCATTGGCGATTGCAGTGACGAAACGACGCTCTCGAAAGCGAACTGGGCGACGTTGATTGCGTTGGCCTTGGGTTGAGCCGTGCCATGTCCTTCTGAGGGAGGAGAGGAATAAGACATAGAATATATACAAGAAGTAAAAAGAGGATGGTTAGACAAAGGCCTTAGTTGTGTTTGCCACCCCCTCAATCAATACAATGGACCCAAATCCAGCAGTTGTCGTCACGAAGATGACAAATGAAAACCAGACACAAGAAAACCCATGGCAAAGACTCGTATAGGGGCACCAGCGAAACGCTAGCTAGACCAGAACTCGAAGTCGCTGTTATGGAGGTGGTCGATGTGTATATTACTAGGGGACATGCGACATTTTTATCAGATATCTTTGCTCAGGAGTCAGGGGTCACCGATTCAAACGTGAGCTTCAACCCCCCGCGCTTGTGCCTCATCATGTGATGCACAAACAGTTTCGCTGAAAAAGGAAATTTGTGTGGGGGTGGGACCTTGCTAAAAGCAAGGTAATTTCACGATTCTCCTACGTACACAAGGCAGGAGCGCTGAAGATTTGACTGAGCCAACGCGAAAGCGAAGGTTGAAAGGATTACTATCGGCGAATATGGTCATCATATATTAGAAGTAAAAGTAGAGCCACCGACAGCGAGTGAGCGAAGGCGAGTTCAAAGGACTATTAGAGGACATTGTATATCACATCGACGTGTAAAAGTGAAAATGAGTATAGACTGGTATTGAAAAGGACGCAATTGAGGAGAGGTAGACGAGTAGCTATGAGTAGTGGACTACGGCTAGATGTACATTCCGACAGTAGTGTTTACCTGACGGATGGCGCGCATCGCGAATTCGGGCAATAATTCTGTGTCTGGTCCCATGATCGATCTGGCAATGGATGGCGAACCCAAGTCAACGACAAACAACACACAAGCGACGAAGAACAACACGGAAAGTCACAAAGAATAACATGCAAGACTGGAAGTCGTTATCCTTGTTGTTGTTGTTGTCGTCGGAGTCGTCGCTTTCCGTACCCGTCGCGGTTATCAGAAAACACTTTCACATCGTAAAAGCTATACAATCGGGAGAGGGCTACGTGGAAGGTTAGAAGGTGAATACAAACTCGGGGAAGGAACTTCCATATGTTAGTGTTCTGCATCTTTTTGCCTTATATCTTGTGGGCGTCGTCGCTCCTTGACTTGGTTCTTGACTGCGGCTGCGGGGGCTGCTACAGGAAGTGGCGAGGCGATGGGACTAGACATGCCTGTGACTAGAGTGTGGGTGAATGATAGATAGTCGATGAGATGATGGTGGTATGAGAGTGATCTGTATGTGCGACTACGAGAGTATTGGCCAGTCATGGTAAGAATGGCAATGGAGCAAGTCCCTTTTATAGCTGGCTCTCCCCCAGAAAAATGACTACCAAAGGATCATCTTCGACAAAGGACCCGCAAACTAGAGGCCTAACTTCAGTGAGTATTTACCACAACAGAGCAAACGGAGCGCACAATCAAGTTTCAGGTTAACCGGAATCTTCCATCTCGCATCAGGGTAGGCATTTATGCAGAGTTCGGACCGTACTGATTTAAATTTGCACGCCGTTGATATCTCGAGTTCGCCGGACTTTACTAGTAATATTCAGTATTACTATTGAAACTATTCGATTGCGGTACGTAGCATTACAATAAGCCAGCATAAGGGCGATACGAGCCCACGAACTCGCGCGCGTCCTGCATTGATTTACGCACAGCAGGATTCCCGCACTCGATAGAGCCCATGAACTGTGTAACATGATCCTTCCAGATGTAAAGGGCAGTTAGAACATCCCTATGACGGCAGTGATGAGAAACAATACGACAGGTGAAAGGCGATGAGAGTTTGTCCATGCACGCCATGGCCAGGGGCTCAGGGGCTGTGGAGGTCGCACTCCAGCGGGGAAGGAGTCGAAGGAGACTTAGTGTTAACATCACCCAAGTGTGACGCAACTCAGTAATAGAACCGGCAAGGGCTGTTAATTTTTTGGCATCTCTTCGAGACATGGCCTTTTTTTTATAGTCTCTCTATACGGAGATGTTCGGTTCTAGGCCTGGGCCATTAAGAGCTTCGTCGCGTTGGTGCGAAAGTCAATCTATAGACCTCTGAATCGACGAACTTATCAAGGGAATAAGCAAACAAACATACTAACACTGGTAGCGGCCAGCCTGTGAGTCTTGGAGATAGCTTTGATTTGCTCTAAGTACCGACATCGTGCCATGAATCTCTGGATCTTGATGTTTGAGTACCTCAACACCTCGCTTCGAATGTCAGCAAGGCAGTTTGACATCTCAGCTTTGAAAATCAGCCCGCAGAGAGTGCCAATCGCGTTTCTAAGACACAACCAGACAACGACTTTCAACTCTCTTGGATGTCCTCCGGTGGGATTGAACGAGAGTCACATCGTGTTCAAAAGCGCTAGGGGGCTTGTAACCGGCAATTCTTCCGGATGTTTATGTTGCAGCTTCTCGCACATCGCGACGAAGATTAACCATAGTATCTTCCATTTCTACCTACTTTAAATCAGCCCCTAGCACGTAGTCATCGGTGACATTCTAGAACATACATGAATTGGTTCATCTCTTTCTTGGCGTGTCTAGACAAGACTCAATTGATCCAAAAACTTTGTCGTCGACTAACCCTACCCTGTCGTCAACTAGCCCGGCACCGAGTTGATGTCGGAGATTTTGCAATGACCTGGGGTGGTTATGGTCCATATCGATGCAAACACAGGTCCTGCTATAGGTGAAGCGCTGATACCTTGAATATGCTCAACGAGGATTACTACGTCACGATTTAGGCGCGCTACTTCTTCAAATGTCAAAATCCTCTTCTCGGACACCTTGTTTTTTCCGGAGGGGGGATCAGAGGTAGGTTTTGTGACCTTTTCCTATGGGAGCTGGGGTCACTCATTAACAGAGAATTAATCAATGGGAAAACCAGCTCACGAATTTCTTTGATAAGGCCATGTGATCTTGCGCAACGAATCGATTTTGGACTCAATCTGGGCAGAGCGCTGTTCGATTTGGGAAGGAAATTTTGTCGTACCAGCGTTCATCCTGTCCTTGAAGTATTCCGCTGTTGTGAAACTGCGACTCAGTCATGGGCCACTGAGGAAGTATAAGTGGCTCATTACTTGACGATACTGGATCACTCTTTGTGAAAATGTTTGCTCGTCTGGGGTTTTTTGGTTTTTTCTATAGATATGCAGGCTTTCGCAGGCGGGGAAGGGTAGGAGCATACCTTGATGCATGCCTCTGAAGAGATCGCAATACAGTGAGGTTGTAGTAGGAGACAAACGAAAGCGACTTGAAAGCAATAGCACGCTTCGAGTGCTGTCCCACGTGATCGCGGGGACACGAATGCGAGCGAAAGATGGTACTAATATCATTGTCAATCTACTCGGAACCATCGTCACACACAGATGCCCTGAGAACCAATTGCTCAACACTGAGAGAGAGACAACTTCGTATTCAATTAGACGGCAGTTACATTAAAGGATGTACATAGTTTGATCAAGCTTCGCCTGACTTGTTAACATCCAGAAGACGATCCACAGAGCCAGGCGGAAGACAAGCTATTTTCGTCGCCACAGGGACGTCTTGATACCAGACCACCGACCACCTTAAGAACCCAGTCCGGACAACCTTTCTGGTTCACCACTAGGTTTCCTCCGTTCATCCCCTATTTTTCGAATGTCTCCGACATTTATGCTTTCCCATTGCGTTCTTCATTCAGGGAAGATCCAAAACTGCTCCCTTTGCTTGTGATCTTCGATGGTGTTGATGCAGAGATCGTTTACCTCCGGGTTTGTTGATTTCGGCGGGAGGAGCTAACAAACGCTTCTTGGATGAGATCGCCACCATAGGGTGTTGTGTTGCTCGACATTTTAAACTTGCGAGAAAGACTGTGCGTAACTCTTGTATGGTGTAGTTGAACCAACGTAAGTTTAGTCCCGTGTGGTGACGGTAGTACACCTCATGGCAAAACGTCCCTTAGCTTCCTTTTCATTGCGTTGAGGACCAACACCGAGAGATGAAGGCGGCTTTGACCGAGACGTGGAGGGGTGCAAACCGCCTGCGGGCTTTTACTAGAGGATGTACCCTCGAAGAAGGAAGAAGGGCCTTTCCTGATAGGCGGAGTGGGGGAACGGGGCTTCCAGCGGGCTGCACGCTTCGCGCGATGAGCTTGTCAAAGTGGTGGATACTGTGAGGAGACGATCGCGTTTGACGTAGGCAACAGCATAACCTTGAACTCCTCCACGCTGTTAGACATTGTACTCACCGAACTACCGACGGAAGTAGGCGCATCGAGAGTATCTTTTGCCATTTTTTCGGCGCGCTAGTCGTCAGACCTAGCCGATTAGATAGAGTGAGCTTCCCTAGAGCAAGCGGACACATCTGGACTGAAAACCACTTTTCAGCATCGACCAATTGTAGGGGTCTCGCCCCCAATCGAGGACCAAGGCGGGACCAAAATAGGGCTGATACGCCCCCGGGTGCTTGTGAAGGCAAAGCGGGTTGGGAGAGCGAACGTGTTCATGTGTGGGCATGTTTCAGGCGAGGGGTGCTGCCGTTTCGAAGCTATAGCAATATAGGCCGTCTCAACCAAGAAGGGGGGGATTATAGAGAGCCTTTATTACTGCCCATCGAGGTATCAGGGCCTATCCGCCTCCTTATGTTAGCGCCCTGGACTATTAGACAAAGCAACACCAGGATTGATGCAACCTTGCTTTGTTCTGGGAACCAGCATTCGGATGTGGCGGTTCGCCACACCACGCCGGCTATGCAGAATAATCAGCACTATGTTGCTGAACCCAACCTTTACTAAAAGGCGTGCAGAATTGAGAGCACATCATACATATGAGACCTCCCCACCCTTACGCCACACATGACCTTGGATCTTCGCATATCCCGAGACTTGCCAAAACTCGTCCTCTTCGTCACAAATCCCCCAGGAATCGAGCACGCTATCGATTTAGATCTGCCTCCGCCGCATGAAGCCTCCTTTTCGCGCGATGTGCTCAAGAAACCTTGTTGGATTCCACTGTATCTACCGGGCATCGCATCCAGTGTCAAAAGGGGCCAAGAGATCCAACAGCGCGACGAATCTGAAACAGGTGAGATTGAGATATCGATGCTTTCCCGCAAGCTGACAGAGGCGTACGAAGACCCGATTGGCTTTGAAATAAAGAGAAGCGCCGCTGTGCAGAACTGGAGGAAGCGAATCAGGACGTTTTGTCTCGACAAAATGACTGCGGTACGTAACCTCGCTGCTTTTCTATAGAGTGTGTACCCTGATTTTGCTAGATTACTGCCACTCTTGTCCGTGCGGTCAGGTGTCCCATTTGCCATTGACGACATGGTAGCGGCTTCTCCACGTTGGTAGTTCCCATTTTCCCCAATGTACTTTATCTGAAGGATCGTAGCACGTCTTGTGGTCATACCTTTTGCCAGGCGCCTTGCATCGTGGTTTCGAACGCAGATCTGGCACAAATTGCAGGACTACTACGGATGGAACGATCATGTCTTTGTCGACAAAGGTTCCCCAAGAAAACCACTGAGGAGAGGAGACGGCTTCGAAGAGCACTTCGAGCCAACTTGTCGTTTGAGGAGGCGGAAAGTCATGAAGGGGGTAAGTTTACTTATGATGCCCGTAATAAAAAAACATGCAGAAGGGATGTAACGAAAAAACGTCCTTGCGCGGGGGGTACACACGATGAAGGACATCATGGAGTCCTTCGCGGCCAACATCCATCCCCAATCTAGAGGATTCTGTGCTAGCTAGGGCCGCGAAGGCGGACGAGTTTGCGGGCCTCTTCATAGATGGAGATTCAAGTTAGACATGAATGGATGTGGCGGGCTTTTTGTGGTATATTGTGTTATTCTCCATGAATGTATTAATACCAACTGCCGCCTTTCGCTAAAATACAACAACTTGACGAGCCTAGGTAAAACGGCTCGGCGCGTCGTCATCGGGATCACTGATTGGCTTAAGCTTACACTCCGAGAACGCCAACGACAACGAGGAGATAGCAGATGATAGCGAGTGTATTTGTGTGAGTCATGACCCCTTACGCAAACGGATTGGAGTTCGATTGTTATATCCCCTGCACGGAACGTTTGTTTCTAGAACTTCCGCGGGTCAGCAGAAAAGAAAAGAAACAACGTACGAGTTTTGTCTGCACAGAACTTACGTAGAATAGAAAAAGACTGCCCCGGCCGAGTGTCCTACTTCCCATTTCACGAACCGGGGTTCCTATTTGAAAATGTCATGAGGCCTTGAGGGTGTGAACGTTCGAATCGAGCGGGTTCCGCGCTCGACCTTCCATAATTCAACGAATCGAAGCGAAAAAACATTGAGCTCGGAATGGATGAGGGGGGGATTTCAATCATCAGATCTGATAAGGCGAGCTGCATTATGAGTATCGTAGATGCCTAAGCACTAAGCATCATGGGTGGCCTACGCATTCAGGTGGGCCTACGCACTGTAAGTATCCTCCGCATTCTATGCATCGTAGGTGGCCTACGCAATCATAGGCAGCGTATCTGTCTTGGGCACCACCAACCGCGTGCGTTAGCACTCTAACCTCCGTATGTGTGAGCTTGGGAAGTGCAAACTGACATTGTACACATCAAAAACAACTGTGTCTATGTTGAAAATATACATTACGTGGCTATCGTGTAGATATACAAGCTAAGGTGGGAGACCACATTTGAAGGAGAGTGAGGATGCAAGTTGGAGGGAAAAGAACGCAGCAGACCACGCAGGCCGCACATTATGGCAAATTTTCGCAAGTTGACGATCGATCCGTAGCGCCCAGGTGACATCATTCTGACCAACTACAGCCGCTTTAGGTCCCATTAATCGTTCCAGCCACTTTGGTTGCGCACCAATCGTTTTTACAGCCGCTTTTGGTGCATGAAACTTGCGCCGTGTTTTACGGCATCGGCACATTCCGAATATCAGAGTACAGTATTCGTAAGCGAGGTAGTTCGCGAGCCTGTTCTCCTACTCCATGTTCGACCGTCATTATCTACGTAGTAGTACGACTTGGGATTTAAAGTAACACATAGTGCACAAATCGATAAACTGTAGCGTAGCTATGTAAAGTACATGCCTGTTCTAAGATCGAAGCGTTGAAGTTCGTAATCATTTTGCCACAATGTGACCTAGTCTTCTCCTGTCGGCATTATTTCTACCAGCTCAAATTCTGTCAAGCTTTGAGTTAGATAAGCGAGAGAAGATGGAGCTCACTGACCGATTCTGAAAACAGACTTCCCCTTGTGAAGGGCTTGAGATTGTAAGCAAGATGCTCCGGTACAAACACGTCACGAATACCCTACCGGTTCCATGCCTATCAAACCTAAAGGATGAGAAAACAATAATGAAAGCCCCTATTTCAGACCTAGGGGCAGAGTATCGGCAGCGTAGGCATTTATGTAAGTATTTTCCTCGGATCATACCGCGCCTAGGGCATGTCTTATATCAAGACGACAGTATAAAAGCCGGGGTTACCATACCATGGTATTATTGACGAGTACATCAACACCATCGAGCGCTTGCATACCAAGAAAGTTTAATAATATTGAAAATAGTATAAAAAATAATTTCTTTTTGGAAAGGACTCTGTCCACGGCCCCCCAGATCGTCTCCCAAAAGATGTTCAACGCTAAGGACCAAACAGGCAATCGTACACTCTGCCATTGACAAATGCCGACAGGCAAAGGGCGATGATGGAGGAAGACAAGAAACAAGTTAGCTTCAGTGTAGTTTCTCCAGCAAAAAGATAAATCAGAGACTCTCCTGGGGCGCGTCCGTACATATCTGCTCAGCCCGGCGTATTTTGAAGGAAGATGTTCTCTTGTAAAGTAGATAGTAGCCAACTGCCAAGCATGAGGGAGGTGTCTCCAAGTCGTACCTATCAGTTGGAACGGTTGCTTAGAAGAACGGACTCCATTGCCACGCCATTGGATTGGAGAGGGGCTGCGATAATCACACCATTACAACACTACAGCTCGCACGTTGCTTGTCAACGGACAGCCGACAATGCTTCTGCCTACGGCCAAACATGGCAAACTTCATGTTGAGCCTCCGACAAGGATCGTC